>JAFMTC010000910.1:359447-396002 GCA_018845635.1 Nicrophorus orbicollis | reverse complement strand
CGGGCTCTTGCCATTTAGATCGCCTGCTATTATTGTTTGACCTCCTAGTCTTCTTGTATCTGCTGCAATGTTTTGTAGTATGACAGCACATTGAGCCAAGTTGATGTTTGGTGATATGTAGCAGGAAATGATCGTGAACGCGTTTATTTGTAGCCGCACGTATCCCTGTCCCTGTCCTGTGTTTTCTACCATTATTTTGTTGTTAAGAATTTTGATGGCAGCGTCTCCTGCTTCGTCGGGGTACCAGCCAGTACTTGTGATGGCTCGGTTTGGTTCGCTTACAATAAGTATGTCCGCCTTTACTTCGCTTGCAGTGACATACAGCATGTCATGTGCAGCTCTGCATTTATTTGCATTTATTTGGATAATTTTAGTATCCATTTCTGCGTCTGTTCACCCGCTGCTGTGCACTCAGCGCTCTACTATACGTTTGGCAACGATTGTTGCCTGCCTGATGTCCCGCTTGGCAGCATAGCGGGCAGTACGTTGTCGATTGGCAGTCCTTGGCTTTGTGACCTTCCTTGCTGCATTTTAAGCAGTATCTCGTTCTTCGGTGCCTGTGCAGTTTTGGGCGCGATGGCCAACATTCCAGCACCTGTAGCAACGTATCAAGTCTACATATTCTCTGACTCGGCAGGTAACCAATCCTATCTTGATTTTACCACATTTCAGAAGCTTGTCTCCTGCGTCCTGAGGAAGCAATGCAGTGGCTATTTGTTTACTGCCGTTGGCTGGTTTCATTTTTTTTACTATTGAATCGCCCGCACCCGTAGCCTCTCTGAGTGTTTTTTCAACTTCGGTGCTTGTTGTTTCCTTATCGATATCTTTGATATCAAGTGGAAAAATGTAGTGACCAGATGTGATTATGGTCACTTTTTTAAAACCTTTTTTTGCGGAGCGATAGGTCCTCTCGGTTCGAGTGCTAGCACAAGACTCACTGTGGCAGATACTGCTGATTACATCGTCCTCTGATAATTAACAACATAATTATTGATACGTATATATACTGGAGGAGATAAATAAGCCGAAGAATGTGAACAGAAAAAAAATACTAGAATTGAAAATAAAATTCTTAGAAAAAATCAATGTTTACATAACAGAAGCCTTCTCGGGCATATAACAACCTTAATCTGCACATTAGAGATCTGGCCACAACACAGCGCTACTGATTAAATTATAAGAAAACCCATGTAACAAACAAAAATTATATCAATAAATTATTTTTTAAATTGAATTGAAATTGATCTGGCCATAGGAATAATGTAGTACATAAAATAATGGAGACCGGCACGAGGTAACAAATATTTTACCAAAACAGTCTTATAAATCCAGGGGGAAGCAGTGAATTATTAAAAATAAAGTATTTTCTTTGCATTTAATTATATACGTGCCATATAAAAAGAGTATTTCAATAATATCAAGGTATATAAGTATAAATTAATGTTATTCGAAAAATAAATAGAAAAATATGCTATAATGATACAATAGTGAAAAAACTTCATAATGGACATATTATTATTAAATATTAAACACATTATAAAACTTTTTGGGCATCCATGTAAATATTTTAATAATTGTATAAGTATCAATAAATAATTAATATCTTATTCATTAATTTAAGTATTATATTATGACAAAAAAAGATTAAACATGATAACTTTGCTAGGGGTTAACCTCAACATGAGGACAAACCGTTAGTCCCGGTTACACAAAATGAACTCAAAGTTGTAGTTGATTCCCGGTTTATGTTGATTATTGGATTACTAACATAAGCCTTTTACAATACTATCGGTCTGTACAGTGTAGCGAATAGCCTCAAAACCGGGCATAGCTAGAAGATTAATAAAAATGTTACAATCTGATTTCAATATATGCTGACAGCAAAATTCCTAAAATTTAATGCACTATTATTGTTGAATTAGTGATTTAAAATTGAATACAAAATAAGAAATATTTTTAAGCACTTTATTCAGTTCCGAATAGTACGAGAACTATATATAGATTTGATATCAATAAAATAAAAGTATTTATTTAGAGTGTGAGTCAATTGCACAACCTATTTTACAATTTCGATACAGAACATCTATAAATATTAGGCCAAAAGTTACCAAGGAAATATACGAAATATATAAAATTATTATATCTTTAATAGTAAATTTTGAAATTGGAAGTCTCTCTCAATCGAAATTTGATTGTATTTTTTTTCTAATATTAAGATTTTATATAAAAATTTATTTATTAATGAACATTATATGTATATATTTCGAAAAAAAAACCTCGGTCAATTGGCCCAACCTAGACCAATAAAGTTGAAATAATACTTGAAGATAACAGTGAGGCCTATTTTTCTGACATCAGAGCGTATTTCAGCTATTTTCCGCTATAGGTAGGTTAAGTCAATATTTTTCCACCAATTTTTACGGACGACTACATGGTTCCCTTTATTGTATTGTTTTCGGACGCATTTGTATACACGTGCAAGGATGGATTGCGCCGGGTCAAGCAACCTGCTAGGTTAGAACAAATAATTTCCAAAATATTTAAAATATTCTATAAATTCAAAATGCTACGTAAAATAAATGTTGCTCAAGTAATAATTGATGTTCCTTTGCGACTCTGCATGGTTGGATACTCCGCCATGTCTCTTTGAAATTGCTTCTTCTTGGAAGAAAGACATATTTTCTTTTGGCTTTTTGGCTCTTTTCCTATGTAATTTTATAAAAAAATAGCAAAGTTAGTTATCCTGAGAGAAGCACACGCTGCAAATACTTTAATCTCTGATTTGGATATCAAAAAGGACATTGAGGACCGTCCAGATGACACCTCAGATGATGACGTTGATGACTATACAAAGAAGATGATGTTCCTCATTCAATGACCAAGTCTAAGCTAGCGAATTTACAGGATAAAAAAGGGAAATGGAATGAAAAACGTGTTTCAAGGATTAGAAAATCATTCTCACCCCCTAATACGAATTAGCTACAAGTAATAAATATTGACATAAAATGCCCATTGCTATATTTAACTGAATGATGATGACTTTCGGAAATTAGATGAAAAACTAGAATATTAGTCTCTTGGAAATTATGTCATTTACGCCCATCGGTGGCAATTGCCACCACTCCCTAGTTTCGTCACATAAGTATGAAATTGAACAAAATTCTATATGGAGATTTCTAAGATAGCAATAAATAATATACAGTATAAAAAAATCTGGACACCCGAAAAAATACAGGGCTGAAATAATTAAATAAATATAAAACCATATAATAACTATATGTAAATTTAAATATGAATGGCATACGTAAATATGAAAGAAGTTTATTATACTTTACAAATTGAGTCGTATACTAGTTGTAATATAAACGAACAATGTATTTTGAAAGATAGTAACTAGGTTATGTTGAGCGAATCTCGGTGAAATCTGTATGCGTAGTCATCTATAAAATGTATCCATGATCGGATTACAATTACGGGAAGGACTGTTTGTATAGGGTCACGTTCCATGGTAGTCTGTAATCTTATTACCCTCACATCTTCACCGAATACGGTCGTAATGTTTACACCTCCCATCTTACAACATGACTATTTATAAATCAATAAAAACTTTATTATGTTATTTCAAGATTTAATTTTAAACATCAGTCTTTCAGCTACATTACTCATTTGAATTTCGGGATAAGGTGATATTTCAAGGCTAGTTTTCATAGTAAGTTTAAGTAAGTTTCAATATATGCTCGAACAGAGTAACAACGCTTGTAAAAATGTTATGTAATTGTTGCTCTTGATAAGGTATAACTATTTTTTTTTGGACAGAACAGATCTTTGTTTTTATTCATCTGTGATATTAGTTCTGTAAAGGTATTACTTGCATTTTCAAAATCCGCTACTATATAACAGTTTAAATTTTCATATAACAATGTTACTCATTATTATTGATCATATATTTTTTATTTCAATGCATACACTTGATACACGAGAAAAATGAATCATTTAAGGTACAATAGTAATAACCAGGTCAGATTTCTCGGCATGAACTTTGACAGAGCTCACAATATCCGAGCACATATAACCTCGTTTAGCAGAAGATGTCAGCTGGTATTGAATGTGATTAAGAATTTGTCTAATATAGAATGGAGTGCAAACTCTGATGTTGTTCCTGTTTAAATTTATCATCATCTCTTATCAAAATTAGAATATAGTTCTATCGTAAATTACTCAGCGCGAAAATCTGTATTGAATCAATTGAAAGTAGTGCACAAGTGGGGATAGATATGCGACGAGGGCATAGCGATTTGTGCAGTTTAAACTTATGTTGCCCAAAACCTATGATGTCAGATTATTTATAGCCCGCTCAGGTTTCTCCACCCTACGATGCTCAAGAACATGCCTTTCTCCCAATAAATATAATGTCTCCTATGGTATTTGAGGAACTGCTGAAAGAAATAATTAATTGTCGTCGAGGTTTTATAAAATTCTACTCTGTCGATTCGGTTTGCGATAGGTGTGTTGGTTCTGCAACTATGATGAAAGGAGCTGTCCATTCATATGGCGTTGCTGTGTATTTGGCAGTGCTTACTTCAGAGTTGCATGCGATATGGCTGGCTCTTGAATGGTATGGCTCGCCAGTCCAAAGTTCATTTTTCATTTTTACCGTCATTTGGCCCAGTGATCCTCTCATTAAATTAGTTTAATCCCATGTGTGATAGATTGTAAATAAAACAATTGATATACCAAAAAATGTGTAGACTTTAAAATATAATTCCCCGATTCATGGGTTGTCTAAACATAAATCTGCAAATATGGTGAATGGCGTAGAAGTCCTATGAAAATAAGGCAAGTACAATCAAAATTAAATTAATATTTGCTCTAAATAAGTATGAAAATATATGCTTTTATATAGCACACATAAAAATGGAAATACAGAAGAAACATGAGTTAATTAAATTTTTAAACAGCCTCCGCCGTTCTTATTATCATAACCTCTGCAGCCTCCGCATTCTGAAATTTCAAGATTTTTTCCCGTAAATATGCATATGATATGATCATATATTTAGCATTTAACGGAGCGAGAAATCGCGAGGGAACAAAGTACTTTATAAATATTTACCGCGGCCACGTTTAAAAATAAATTACATGCAAATGCACTAGTCGCGAGTGTGCGTTGAGAGCGTATAAGGGGGGTCGCTACCTCCTTTTGTACAATCCACCCTAAAACCCCCACATTTATACATCACGGTAAAAAGAATTTTATCCCTGAAAAATGCGATTCAATCGTACAGGAATAAATGTAATCCCGGGTCCGTATTGTTGGCAGTCCCGCAAACGTAATAATGGGAGAGGAAGGGGAAAAGAAGAAATGAAATCACAATATATTATAGAAGTTGTGCCCACCTCGGTCATCGGCTTAAGGGTGGGCGCTCCGTCAGGGTATCTCCAAAAGGGTTTTTGATTCCTTTCTCTTCGACAAGGAGGAATGAAGCCAAATATTTTGTTGCCACACTGCTCAAAATTACACTGTAAGCACCATCTTATCTGGAGGAAGGATTGCATTCCCCCTTTCTTAATTAAATATACATTGATGTTTACCTGCTTTTCTCTAGTCCAATTCGAAGAAACCGGTACTTTAGGATTTAATATCGCACCCTAATTGAACAGTTTTGTTACGAAGAGCCATTATATTACATTTATGTTTTTATGTACTCATTTTTTTTGGTAAAATATAAGGAATGATATTATCCATCTTTATCCATCACATTTATTTTTACACATATTAGAGTTTATAGTTTGAACATATTTCATAGAGTTCAAACATCTCTCATTAATATTAACTAATTAATGGTAGGATAAAGAACTTGCAAGTGTACATTACAAACATTAAATTACAAAACAAATCATATTATATAAATATAATGGATTTACAGTACTGAGCAATAAAAATAGTCATTGCCTATGTTTTAATAGTTGGATATAAATTGCGAAACAGAAAGCATAAAATATTGCTTGGGCTACGAGAACAACTCAAAGTACTTCGAAACATTATATTCTAAATTAAATTACTTTGATATTATATTCTTTATTATTTATTTTTCATATTTTGCTTACATAAAATCTTACAAATCTAAACAAAGTTAGATATAAATTTAAAAACTGAGTAATACGTATTTACAAACAATAAATCCAAATTGTTCGACATTATTAAGTATTAATATTAAAACACAGCCAAATTATTGATTCTACTTTTATGTTGTTAAATAGTATACCAACCATGAATAGAAATTAAATTTATAATAACAATAAAAATATAAGGGCAGAAAGACCTATAGTCTATAGCTATTTGCAGGAATGACAATAATTTTGATTTATTTATTTTTTGTATTTGCATTATTTTAGTTTACATTTTTAGTTGTTATAATATAAAAATATAAAGACGATTTTATCAAATCCTAAGGCGGAAAAGCCAATTATCAATAGTCCTTTGGCCAGCCTTATTTTTATTATATTTTTTTTATTATTTTGTTCATTTAAAATTGAATATTTTTATTTATTTTGAATTTCCTTATTTTAGTTGTTATTATATTAGAAATTTTATTTTGTATCTTTGGCCAATAATTTATATTATAAATAATTAAAAATATCTTTGAACTATAAGAAATTGCAAACATAGATCTATGTTTGAGATTATCATCAATTGTCACGAATAGTTATTGGGTTGATAAGATAAAGATGGAAAATATTAACTACTTAATCTTAACAGAAAAAATAAGAACAGTAATTTTGTAGAAAACCGATATGTAAGCAAAGATATTGAAGAATATTTAATATAAACGGGCGTAAGTATGCCACATATAAAAAAAGGAGCCTGTTATTGAATTGACAAGCTCAAGGTGGTATATAAGAGGTATTTTAATAAAGAAAATGGAGAAAAATAATATTCAATACAATAATATGTATTACTGGCGGAAAGACTTCGGTCAATAATAGACATAACAGTTGTTTTTAGATTTGTTTAATTGCTATTGTTGTTGTATTTTTTTTCTATCTTTAAGGAGTTCCTCTGGTTGTCCAAAAAGGAGAGAAAAGAAAGGACTCTACAGCTCTCTGGATGGCAGGAAGAATACTAGATCGTCCAGCTCCTCTGGTTCTCTGAATATATAGTCTGGTGAGTCTCTGTCTTCTTATTCGAAGTCGGGGAAGGCTCATCTCAGAATGAAGAACATTAATTGGTATTGATTTCAGGGCTTCCAACCAGATGCGGAGGGCCTGATTTTGAATCCTATCCAAGAAAGTTAACGTCGTCTCGGGACAAAAGGAATACAAAGCGCAAGCATAGTCCAGCCTGGACAAAATGAAGGAACGATAGAAACAGAGCAGAGTACTCAGTACTCCTCACCAGTCCCTACCCGAACCGTCCTCATCATGTTCAGACCCTGCATACAAGACCGTCCCAAACCCTCGATCTGTCTACGCCAAGTCAATTTCTCGTCGAACCAAATCCCCAAAAACCTATAGAATTGCACCACCTAGATCTCTTGCACCCCTAATCTCATCGCGGTATTCCTGAAGACGACTCCGAGTATCGTTCATACGGCGAATCGAGCCATTGATGTTCTTGCCATAGGTGAATAGAGCGATATCATCGGCATATATCAGTGCTCAGACACCGTCCTCCATCAAACTATTTATTTCCCAGATGTACAGATTAAAGAGTAGCGGGCTGAGGGGGCTACCCTGTGGGAGAACTTTGTCTCTAGTGTGAGTAGGGTCTACACCAACAAGATTGAGGTTTTTTTCCGCGGCTAGTGCAATAACAATATTGACTAGATGGGAAGGAAGCGTTAGATCTAATAGGGTCCCCTGCAGTGTAGAAATGGAGACGTTGTCGTAGGCAGACTTAATGTTTATAAAACAGACCAAAGTGTTCTTTCCTTGCAATGGCCGTATAATTTGAAGAGACGAGGGATATATCGCACTTCGCCCGTACGGAATCCTGTGAAGTTCAAAGGCAACAATCCCAGTCTCAGACGATCCATCCAATTTGTCCTACAATATAGATTCTAGGGTCTTCCTAACACACGATATCAGCGCGATAGTTCTGTAGCTTGATGCCTAGCGAAGCCAGCAGGAAGGGTGCCTTTCAGGATAGGAATGATTGTGACTTTGTTCCAGCTACAGGGTATCCTTCCTGAGGAGAACAAGTTGTTATAGAGGTCATATAGCACCGATTTGAAAGAGTCAACCAGATTATTCAACATACTGTAGGAGATGCTAAGTTTACTAAGAGCAAACTAAAGCTCATCACAGCTGATTAGCTCGATAAGAGGGTTAGCTTCGTCGTATAGAACAAGATTCAATTCTTCCCTGGCCAACAGCGGTTCATCCCGTGTAAGCCTCTTTAGAAAGGAATCTCTCCAAGGAAGGTCACTCGCCCCAGGGGGAATATGCTCCAGACCAGCGCAGAGGAGGCCTTACTGCCCAGCGACTTGCAGAACTATCTGAAACTCTCTCTTTTTCCTTTTTAATATACAACGCGTATCTGCCATTACCCTATTTGCAGTGATCAAGTGATTAATCTTGGTGTACGGTGGAATATTTTCAAAAATCTGCTCCTTCTATGCCTAGCGGCCCCCATCAGGGGCAAAGAATCTAGATCATAATTCAATATTTGAAATAATTTTATAGAAGAAACCAAATTATTAAAATAATTTATTGTTAATTGTAATTCCAACATCGGGCATCGGAATAAAAATTAATGCATCTATGAATGTCGGTGGTCGTTTATGTTTAAGTATAAACTTGTACACTCTTTCTTAAGAACTGCAAAAATTGTGTTGCTATAGACGAATGTGTAGATATACTTAAAAGTGATAGTAAAAAGAAAAAGATCAAAAATAATATTTAAATATAAGCGAATTTGATTTGAAAAAAATACAAATGAAATTTGATTTAATTTGAAAAAAAATCTAAAAAAATAAAAATATTTAAAATGTTCATGTATTCCACATATAGTGATTACTCTATGCATACATTCTAATTCTATAAATAAAATAGTTGTAAGATTTTCCTAACGCTTAATAATTACTACCATCAATTACGACTACTAAGTCAATTAAATTATTGAATAAAATCTTTGAACAATAGAGTAACAATGCTTTGTTGTATTATTTAAGTAAACTAGTTAATGGATTTTTTTAAAAGTAAATTCAGACAATTACGTTGTAGTGGCAAATTAAGTCTACTTCATTTATATTATAATTTCAAAAGATATAACTTATAAATATATATTTATTTCTTAAAATAAATTAGAAGCTTCACTGTTTATTGGATAGATTAGATCAAGGTGATAAAAAAGATGGAATCATATCTTAGAACTTGAACTGTGATATTAACAACGATGATCAAAATTAATTTCGAAGACATATTTGAATGATAAATATTTCTTGATTATTAGTACTAAAATATATTGAATATTATATTAAAATATTCATATCCTTCTTCTCCAACAATAATACCTTTCAATTTCTGCGTGATCTTATCCAAGACTATGAATTCCTTGACTCTATTTCCACTACCAAAAATACTGCTCCCGGTTATGACTCTATTTGCCACAAAATCCTAAAACTTCTAGATTTTGTCTCAATATATCCCGTTTCAATGGAAAACTGGTATTGTTGTTTATATCCCTAAAAATGATTGTGAAGTGATAGAACCTTCACATTCCTCCAGGTTATCGGAAAATTGTACGAATCCCTTGTCAAAACCGAAATTCTTACAAAATACTCCTTGACCCATTCCTCCTTATCAATTTGGAATCCGAATTTTCGATCCTACCTTTTATATTCTTCAGTTAGCCGATGACACTACCTTAATTTCCCATGATTCCTCTCTTAAAGCTTCTATCCGAAACCTTCAAAACCTCCTCTCAATATCCTTATCCTGGTACAACAAAAGGCGTCTAAATATAAATCCTTCCAAAACAAAACTTTCAGTTCCCTAACACAGTATTACATTATCCTTTCCCCATATTACCTTTGGTAATCTTCCCATCTACCCGTCGCCATCCGCAAAATATTTAGGAATCCTACTAGATCCAAAACTGAACCTTAACTCCTATTGAAAAGAACTCAAATCCAAAATTAAGACAAGATCCCGTCACTTCCGATCCCTTTTTTGTAAAATGATGTTTTCTCCTTTTTATGTAATTGGTAAAAAATAGTGTTAATTTAGTTGTATATAATATTTATGGGTAGAAAGGCGAATGTTCGATAGCCCTTTGTCCAGCCTTTTCTTTTTATTATTATTATATTTGGTTTTATATTTAGAATTATATTTTGTTTTTAAAACTGGCCAATAAATTATATTATATTCATATATAACTAATTATCATTATATTAGTTTGACAAATTATATTATTAACTTGACGTCTCTTATATTTATAGATTAGTAATAAACCTTATTTTATTATAATCTATTAACGTTGATTATTTAATACAAATCTTTTATACAAAGATCTAAAAGAAAAATGTCGAAATCATAATACTAAAATAATAACTACTTCTAATACAAAAGCAATTTCAAATAAAAATATGGATAGTTTTCAACTATAAAAATACTGAAAAGATTATAAAACTTCTATAAAGTTTATATTCTAGTGTATATGATTGAAATATATATATTGCTATTTCAATTTCTATATGAACAATAATTTCATTGTACACAATTTATTTTGGATTTTTAATAAACATATTTATAAAATATAATAATATATTCCTCTCGAATATTGTCTACTTTTAGATTAATTATACAGCAATAAAAAATAATATTGTTTAGGTATGTAATACATTTGTAATTAATGTAAAAATCTGTTAATTTTATGATAGTCTCGCATTATATTAAATATTTTAAAATAATAACAAAATAATCTATAAAATCAAGTACTATCAATATGCCACAAATAATTAATCTCAATTCTAGCCATTCATTAATGGTTTCCTGTATATAACACTTAATGTGTAGAAATAAGTAATTGAATTTAATTTTAATTCGTATCTAAAACAGAAATGCCGGAATGGTTTTGGGTGTGGAAAATAAATGACGTTAAGGTAAATGGACGTTTGCACATTATCCGGAAGCGGAAGATTGATAGCCCTCCCTGTGGAAAAATTACTTTCCACTCTGGATGACATTCTTTTACCGCACATAACGGATGGTTTTGTTTTTCACTATAACGTATCTGCGCACATTGGGCGTATTACGTTCATTTGCAATCCACACTTACAGTCCAGAGCAGAAACTTGTTCAAAGTTCATCCACCGATTATTTAGGTTTCGGAACAATTACGTAACAAAAGCACATTGTGGCCGGAATAGATAGAGATGGAACGAGATATACAATGGGAGAAACAGAAATTCAGAAAGAGGGAGGAGTGTGAGAGGGAGAGAGAGAAACTAAGAATCAAACGGCATCTATATAATAACGCTTTGATGTGATCCGCTCGGCGAACAATGAGTTTTGGAAACTTTGTTGGTGGCGTATTGAGAGGTGCAGGACAGTTGTGTCGCTCTTCGAGAAACTTACCTATTTCGCAACTAAATATTTAACATAATTCAATCAGCGCTTTTCGGCGAAATCCAGTGAACACGTTTGCAAGAAACTTTTCAGTGTAATTCGATGAATCGAAACGGAAACGTTACGAAATTTCGCGATGCGTCGCAACGCGAAGGAAGGTATCGAGGCAGAGAGAACTTCCGGTGAAATAAGAAAATACAAAATGATTGGTGTATGGAAAGGAACGAGAGAAAGAGAGAGAATAAGGAAATAATAGGAAAACCGGCCAAGTTTAAACTCAATCTAATATTTAGGAAAGTCGGTAATATGAAATCCAACTTCGTTTTTCCTTCCTTTTCGTATTTTCTTATCGTTCGGTGTACAGGAAATACGAGGGGATGTGGATTGTTCGTCTTCATCAAATGGGAATACATTTGTGGAGGACGACAACAATGGAGTCATATTTCAGGAAATTTCTATTAAACTCGGACAAAATAGAATGGCACAACCGATGTAATAATGCAAGTGCATCGACAGTAATAAAGTCACTATTGGAAAACTAGTACTTAAATGTATAATTAATTTTGCAGTTCCTATAATAACACAAGATCTTCCAATAATTATACGAAAATATTTCTACCAATACTAGTCAAAACTTCTAGTCTTTAATAAACTACATAATAATATTGGGTGCCCTAAAAAGTTCTGAGCGTTCTTCTCTTTATTTCGACGATGAAATTAACAAAGTTAGAATTTTCGGATTCATATTAAATATGCGCCGTTTTGTTTGATAACTTTTTTCCATTTAAAAATAAATTTTATAATCCCCATTGTTAAAAAACTTGACCGGCTAATTTTCCCAAATTTTGCAAATATTTGAAAAGGTGATAATCACTTGGTGCCAGATCTACACTATACGGCAGGTACAATATAACCTTTCACCCAAGCTCTGGCAGCTTTTGGCGCATCGTTAAAGATGTGCATTGTCTTGATGGAACACAAGATAGGGTGTTGGAATTGGCTAATTCTGGACACTTCTCGTCGCCTGCTTCAATCTTAATGCTACTTTCTATAGTATTAAATGTTCAATGTTACTTTGTATAAAAAATATAAGTTTATATTGTAATAATGTCAGAAATAATCACTCAAAACTGAAACAATATCAATTGTCAAAAGACGCTGCCTAATAGATCTGATTAGTGTTTAAAAATGAAGAAATAATAAAGGTAATGCCGATAGACCCAAGTTGGCATATTGGTTGAAAAGAATAAAGTTATAAAAGTATTATTTAAACTTTTTTACAAACAATCTATAATTCTGTTTTACAATAATCACATAGAAATATATGTATGAATTCGAGAACAGTTAACCAGAGCATTTAAAATACAAAATCGGCAAACCCTTCTCTTAATTAACAATTAAATACAAAATAACACAGGATACATGTAGCGGATGAAATCCCTTTTGCAGGTGCAAATTTAAATGCGCCATTAAATATTTGATCATTTCATATCGAAAGCTCTGTGAAAGGAAGGGCGAAGTTGAAGTGTATATTGATTAAAACGCTTTGAACCATGAAAAAATTACCCGATCGAACACAACGTGGCTGTTCTGTCGCCTACCCAACTCTCATCTCAATCACATTTTATACCTATATATATATGTATTCGAAATACAAGAAATAAAAAAGGGTTGAAATGAAAAGAAAACGAAATATCCGAATTGCATATGGAATTTAACTTATTTTTTCAGGGAATATATTTAACGGTATAGCGATCATTTTCCGGACATGTTTACCATACAAACGACAGACGAGCATCGAAAACTGGAGTCGGTTGGGATTGACTAATTAACAACGTATCGCTCATATTTTAATTGATATCATATTTCAAGCTAAAGCTCCACCAACTGTAAGCTGTCATTTGTACGTATTTTCATTTCAATTAATTTGAACGTATTTCAGCTGCTAATTGAATTGCATCGAATTTTTTGCGCACAAAATCAGTAAAGGCTGTTTTTAATCCTTGAATTACATTTCTGAAACAGCAGACTTTACTATCTGAAAAAATATTTTACTAATATTGATTTTTAATAATAGAAACACTAGTTTATTAGTTATATTATTAATGCCTTATTTGTAAATTTTATTTATAACAATTTTTAAACTATTTTTCAAATATCTTTGTCATTTATTTATTTACTACTCCAAAAGATAAATTAATATGTTAATACTAATACCGTATTAAGACTGTTACAAAATATAAAAAATAATAATTGTTATAATATAGTAAGTAATCAACAATGAAGGATACGTTTATGAAAGAAAAAATAATGTTATGTGCAGTAAATATTTATATTTTGTATACACACTTTTGTGCGTGTATGATGAATATTCAGATTTTTCTATTAAAATCGTTGGGAAATATCAGGTTTTAGTTACTTTCTGGAAACACAAATCTAAAACTGCAATACTGCACAAAAAATCCAATCAAAAGAGTTTCATGAATATAAATCGCAGTTGCTTCTACATAGTCCATAGAGATTTACTTTATATTACTGAAGAGAAATTCCTAAGCTAAGTCGTTCTGCACATTATATTATTATATAACTGAATTTATAAATTATTATTTGCAACTGAAATGAAGTAATTTTACTTTAATGTATTATTAAAGTTAGTTAATTATAAGTTAGAACTTGATTGTCTAAGAAATGTGAAAATTAGTTTAGTTTCAGTGAGCGAATTTTAATATGTGTAAATATTAATTGAACTTCTCTCTGCGTACATGTACGTATTTATTAAATTCTTGTTATTTTCTACTTAATGTCCAGTATTAGTATGCTTTTTAATATTCTGTAATATTTACGGAAGCTATTCATTCCTATTGATTCTGAAACTGTGATAGTTTTAAATATATCGTTGCCATAAATAGGAATGAGTTCAAGCTGAAATATGAAATGTTCGTTCTGCATGTTTTGCCCCACATAATACTCCGTAAGTTAGCAAAACTTCGGAACTGCGTTATATCGCGTTCAATCCACAAAATCTTTCTTCACAATAACAATCGAAGTTACTCAATTCAACATATCTACTGTGAGTTTGTATATTGGAAACGATAAGAAATAGTTCCATAGACACAGCGAGGAATATAGTTTATATCCTAATGGAATATATACTCTATTGTTTGAAATTACTAAATTTACTGATTAATAATTAACTTGCATACATAAAGTTATAATAATTAGAATTATTAATGTCTATACTAACATTTTTTAAATATATTATGTGATCTGGTATTAGCTTATAAATAGGAATTCCAAATTATATATTTTCCATTCTATATCTTTTAACACCTTTGTGATTTCAAACTCGTATAACTTTTGATATTTATTAGCGAATTGACCAGTTGGTCATTTTTTGAGAAAAATTATCTCAGAAATCAAATCTGATACAAATGTTCTGTAAATCAATAAAAAAAAGTTTCTCATATCTCTGGGTCTCAGCATTTTGCTTGCTTTTCGGAAATATACAATGTCGAAAAAGTTCACACTTCACTAAGTCAAAATGACGCACAATTCGCTTCTAAAGTAAGCCAGTGACATCTGTTAAATATTGAAGGAAGGAAATCATGGCTCCAACAAAAGTGTTTTAAAATAAATAAAACATGATTGAAATCGTAAAATATATTTCAAATTGTAAATATGTTTGAATCGGCATATGGATTGAGAATATTTCTAAAGTTTTTATCTATTTGAAACTGACAACTTCTTTCAAGAGACGTACTGGGATGAAGTTATTCGCAAATTAACTTGAAATTTGGAAGTCGATACTCTACAAATTTCCTGTGAAAGTTAAGGGAAGCGAGTTCTAAGGAGGAAGAGAAAAAATCGTCGATCATTGAGGATTCCAAAAAGGACACTTTTTAGGGGTACCGCTGGGATTCCCTTTATGCGAAACTGAAATCGCGGAGTTTGAAAAGAAATTTGCATGGAATCAAGAACGTGGAACGTGCGATTAGATCTGAGAAATGTATTCACTGCATCTATTATCATATATACGCGATGGACAAATCAAAGTAAAGAGAAATAAAGAAAAAGGGGGAAGAAGAAGGGTATAAAGCGACCCGTGGGAATATTCCCCTATCGATTGTCAGTGTGAATTTCGAATTGTGGTGATGTAAATAAATTAAAAAGGTGTTTTGAATGAATAATCCACCGAGATTGTATGACTGCGCACGAGACATGCATCATGGAGAAAGTCGTTATTAATTCATAACTGAACTCGAGCAGGTTGTATTAATATAGATTATGAGTGAAAATCCGAGAGAACCTTGACAATGAAGATGGCGTTGATTAAAATTGCATATGGTAAATGTAACATTTCCAGCTGGATAACGCGGCGGTCGCATCAATTATACATGCATCAGGTTTCAAAATAAACATCCCACTCGCTCTCTGCAATGTAAATGCTATTTCATGTACTATTAAATATGCATTTAGTTTTGTACATTTCGTCTTCGCAAGAGAAAAATAACTTCAATAGGCAGGTATACCTCGTACGAAGTATTATGGCTCTAATACAATTAGAGACTTACATTCAAAATATTTACAACACTAGTGGTTGCTGTTTATTAAGATTATTACAACTTTACTCAACTACTTCAAGCTTACTTTTGTTTATGAATAAAAATATTTATTTTTTTATTAAAACCGTTCTCTTTACATTAATGTAATCTGAAAATCGATTTATTAATCATACACAAATATAAAAATTTATTAACTATATCATTAGTAATATGAACATAATTGAATAAAATCTTTAGAATAACAAGAATACTGGTAATTCAGTGACTTTTATTTTTAAAATAATGTTTTCTTGATTCGTTACCATCATTTTATATTCGAAATTTTTAATTCTGATAATAAATGATGAAAATACTATTCTTTTTTTAAGTCAGTTTTAAACAAAAGCCTATTGAGAAATGTTTAATATTTGTATATTAATATAGTTATTTTATTTGTTTTTATCCAACAAGGAAAACTCTAGATACTTTTAAAACTATTCTCAATTTTCAAACTATATGTATGTCGTTACTAATTAGTGAATTGTTTGCCAATGGTAATTTATTGCGTGCTAATATGTTATGAATGATGTAGGAAGTTCTACTGACACAGTAAACAGTTGGAACATAATTCTCATATAAGTTCGATCAGCATACAAACGCAGATACGTCAGGTATGCATACATTATATAGGCAGATCGTGTGACTGGCAATTAGGATTTAATAGTATTTGCGAAGACAGTGTTTATTTGTTCAGTTCGGTTTGCGCTGTGCGTTGGTTTATGTAAGGCTAATCTAGATTAGTTCCTGAGGAAATTTCAGCATGTAAGGAAATGATGGAACGAGAGACGCGCTGCGTGTCCGCTTTTCCGGCTGTTCTACACCCCCGAAACGCAGCCGTTCGAAATACCCTCTAAACCCCAAACCACTCTTCGAAGGCGTAGAGGATCCTTGTAGTCCCGAAAACAGAAAACAAAGCTTGCATAAATAATACTTTTCCGCGGTTGCGTCGATTCCGTGAGCATTTACGGTCTCTCTCATCGCTGCGCCTGGATTATTCAGATTAAACGATCCCTCCTCGCAGCCGTTTTTCCCTTATTAAATCCCCCTTTAAGCAGGCTTTATTAAAACTAAGAATCCCTCCCTCCATCTACCTTTCCACACTTCTTACCATTTTTTCATCGCCCGTTCCATCACGTGAACCACCACTCACTCCTCTCGCATTCTTTCTGTATTTTTTTTCTCTTCTCCTTTTATCTGCTGATATATGTTTTCTCCTTGGACAAAAGAAAGAACGAAGAAAACGGCGGATCATTTGAGGCTTAGAAAAAAAAAGGTCCGTTGTTTTTGTTTAGTTGGAAGGAGAAACCTCTTTAACCGCCCTTCCGCCCACACACGCAACGACTTCCTCCCCTGGAGAGAGGGAGTTAGAGAAGGAGGAGGAGGAGGGCATAAATGTACTCAGGAGAGGGAGACATTGATTAAAGAATCATTTGCTTTAAATTCAAATCCTTATTCTTTTTATGCGCCGTGCGCGCCCTGATATATCGTCCTGCCCCCGTTGACAATTTTGTTTGCCGCCCTTTTTGCGCACAATTTATGCGGTTTTCCCGTCTGGAAAATTCGACTAGGTCGTGTGCGCTGCTGCTTTTTTCCTTCTGTTTGTTTGTCATCCTTTTCTTTTCCTTTCTTCCTTTTCCCCACACTCACCTCGCTTAGTCCCTAGCGATCCAACGCCCACAGTTTACTCTCCTGAAACAAATCAATAGGATTAGGCCTTCGGAAGTTTAGAATTTATTAGAAACACTTTAGGTATTCGATGAAGGGTTATACTCAGATGAGATACGATAAATGATCTGCTTATATTATTATACAAAGCAAATGATAAATAAAATCTTTACATTACTTAAAATTTGAACTACAAATTTAAGACGTGTAAAGTACATGTACTACAATTCTACAAAAGACCTGATAACAGAAGACACTTCTATCTATGATCTTAATAAATAACAAATAATTTAGAATGGTTATTTTTTTACAATTAATCAATATAAGTCTGGCTTTAAATTGTACAAAAAAAATATCATATAGGAGTAAAAATAGATTTTTTTTCTTATTAATACATAATACATAGCGTTATCACTATATACAAAAGTTTCCGAATTCATGTAAAATATGTAAATAAGTTTCCTTCAAATAGTTGTAACGGAGTCACGGGTCCTTCCGTTCAAAATACCTAATTTTAATATTACCTTAATTAAGGATAAGTCCGTCCGGTGTGGAAAGTATCTTTTCTAATTTTGTTTTGGGCGCCACTTCCTTAGATAAACTATCTGAGAAGGAAGACTCATCACTATTTCCAATCATAGCTCTTCTGTCTGTTCCTTAATATTTTTACCGACCGAGGTTTGCCGACGAGATATCTTAAACTATCGGAGGCGCGAAGTTTAATTCATATTTGCAATGATACATAGTTTAAGAAATTCGTAATCCACAATGTCTATTAGCCTTTATCAACAATTACTAAAATATACTTATTCACAAATTTCACAACATTTGACATTATAATAAATTCAATGACATTTCTCGAATCTATTGATCATAACAACCCTTGTCAATACAGAATACTACTCAATAATTAAAACAATAAATTAATTATTAAATAACCATATTTGTATAAATTGTTGTTTTACATATATTTATTGATAAAAAATAAGTATATAAATACGTATTCCATACACGTCCAAAAAATAATATTAAATAAAATGCTAATAATAATCATGTTATTTAATTTCAAAAAGTGTCTAAAGGGCTAGTGAGCTAAGTCTTTCGGCCCAAAGATACAAGAAAAGCATATAAGTTTTCACAATAAATCATAAAAATGCATTTTGAAAATAGATAGGAAAAAATATGAAACCAAATAAAATACAGCCAAATAAAAGCAAGTTTTCTCGAAATGAAACAAATTTATGCTAATAATTCAATTAAATAATTTAAGTTTTATTACTATGGTTCACATAGTAATCTATATGGACTCTATTTTTAAATGTGCATTTAGCATTTTACAAATTTTAAACAACGCAGTTCGATTATATATTATTAATGATATTGGTATTGTTTAAAAGTAAAATAAATGTATGAAATATTCGGCTATTGACCAAAGTCTTTCTGTTTTAGAAGCTTTGAGTATAGAGTTACTGTGCTAGTTATTTCCATATTTATTTTCACTACTGAATTATTAGTAATGGTTTTAGAAGAGGGTAGAATGATTAAGGTTTTTATTTATACGAAATACATTTTTTTTACTAGTACATTTTAAACCTTTATTTTGTATTTATATTCCTTATTATTTAGCTACTCTGTTATTCTTATTATTTAAAAGATTATGCATACATACAATAAAGCTGAAATATAATCTGAGTATGAATTTTCTACATAAAATAGGAAACTAGTAGTTTGTTTTCGTAGTTTGTTAATTGATGAACCCTTTTAAAGATGATAAAATAGTAGAGATTGTCAATACGTTTTTGATCTGCTGAAAGCAATATTTATTCTTTTTATAAATTCTATCGTGTTTTGGCCAACCTTCATAAACTTCATCTTTTCTGTTTGATCGCGTATAACAATTTTTACTTAATATTTAAAATCAAAATTTGGAATCGCAATTCTAGAATGTACGTTTTAGTTTCGTTCGTGAAGAAATGAATTATTGAAAATTTAATCTATATTTTCTTTTCATCTAAATATAAGTTTCATATTGTGAATATAAAAAATAGTGAAAATAGAACTCAATCAAATATGTTGAATATATACATTTAATTATTTAAAGGAATAATTTGTACACAGATTTTTAGTTTATAAAATACATACAATTTTACATAATAAATTTCATCTAGTAAGTAGACAATAAAGTTTACAAGATTATATAAATTCTTAATATTGTTACATATTTACAAAATAATGAATAAACGAATAAAATAAAAGTATTTTTTCCATGACAAGATTGAAACTAGAAAAAGGAGAATAGTTTTTGTCAACTACGAAAAATACATACAGAGCTCATTGGATTGATTGTAATCTAGTACATAATTATAGATAATTGTCCAATTCTTTTTCAATTATTACACTTCATAATCTTGTCATATTTTTCCATTCACCAAATTTTATTCGAAACATTGATCATACTATTTAAGGTAAACTACAGTCCAGCAATTGTTGGTGATTACATTTAATAATGTTTGATAAAACTATTTATTGTACAACAATCTGATGGTCTGATGAAAATTTCTTGAACGTTCTATGTGCATATGATAAAATTTTCTACTATGCCCGTATCTCCTTTATCATCAACTTATTATAATCCTGCCACATCAGTTACAAAATCTTAAGGTAATATGAATATTATTCAGTGTTGACTTTTGAAATTTTTTATGTTTTTTTATGTTATAATTCTTAGAAATATTTGAAATGTAAAAAATAAAATTTACAATTATTTAAAAAAAGAATAGATATATGAGAAATAGGCTAAGCAATAAATACTGCACTACGACTAATATTTGTATGACTAACTAATCGATGTATAACATAACGTTAGCATATCAGAAAATTGGAATTGCTGTGCATACATATATAAATCAAGTTGCGTAACGTATATACAATAAATATGTAGAGTATAATACACCTTGGGTTTGTGATGTATAATATTCAATTACAGATAATACTTTTAAAATGATCGTGGATCGTAATAAATAATATATATTTATATTATAAACTTCGATTTTAATATATCCTTTTTAATTAAACACATACATTTTGGTTTGTTTTAATATTAACTTTATATACCTAATTAGTTAAAATAAATATCAATTTATTAATTAAATTGAATATATGCGCTGAATTTAATTCAGTTCGCTTTAATTAGTTTGGTGATATATAGATGTTGCATGGATGTTTGAATGGGCACGAAAGTTTCTATGAGTCGAGCGACTATGCAATGAATGAACATAACTAATGCAGTTGCTTATTTAGATAATTAAGAAGTGTTTATTATTTCTAATAGAAATATTTTTTTTACATGTACATTTAGTAACAGAAATATAATTTAGTTTATTGGCCAGTAAAAACAACAAAGAATTCTAAATATTAATAATAACAATGGGTTGTTTGGTTGTCGGATATGAAAAAAATGAACGTTCGGATACGGAGACATGATTTAGAACAGGGTTTTGGCTTTGGGCGAGAGGCACTGTGGGCGAATCTACTGTCGAGGTTAGGACAACAGATGGATTTTTAAATGGAGGTTTACATTTGAAGTGTATTTCAGAAATGAGGTGTGTTAGTGATCGGAAGTGGCGGGATCTTGTCCTGATTTTGGACTTGAGTTGTTGGTGTTGACTATATAGTCATTGATGGCGACTGTTTTGTGGATAGTGCTCCCTCCCAAGATGGAATTTGGAACATCCAGGAATTTTGTAATTATTGGTTTAATTTTTGCATTCGGGATTGGCTTTGTGGGTCTTTGGGGGCATTTAGTCGGCCAAGCTGCATGGCCTGTATGTAAGATTTTTCGTTTCCCTGCTGGTAATTCCTATGCAGAAGTGGTGTTGAATATTTGAGATCTCCTCTACCGTGAATCCCAGATCTACCCTGGTGAGGACACAGAACAATGAAGTTTGTGAAGTTCTTCTAGGATCCCTAAGAAAGATACTCTCTAAATGGATACTCACTTTACCTCTGCTCTACATATCCAGCATCGGTCCTGTTCAAAATACCGACATTAGACTTCCCGTCAATTATTTACCCGACGCTTAGTCCGACTATATCGAATTCCCGACTATATCGCATTCCCGACTTCATCAAATTCCCGGCTATACGAAATTCCCGACATCCGTTATCGCAAACATTTTCTTAGATTATCGATATTGGTAAACAATGACAACACTACATGCTGCATGTCTTAAACAAAAGATTGAAAAACATAGCTCAAACTTGTTCGGTCTGCTTTTAGAGTAGTGTCTTCGAAGAACAATATGACCTTTGAAGGAAGGATATATTTTACTTTTTTATTTGATGTGTCGACTTCGGACATTAAGGAAATAACAACTATTTCATCTTTTACTCAGCAATTTTCTTCCTTTTCTCGCTTAATTCCTCAATTGGCATGAATTTAGCATGTATGTTTAAGACACGCAGCGTACAGTGTTGTCACTGTTGACCAACATCGTTGCACAACATCCAACATCTAATAAAATGTTCGCGATAACGAATGTGGGGCTAATGGATGTCGGGAATTCGATACAGACGGATAACGGATGTCGGGAATTTGATATAGTCGGGCAAATGGATGTCGGGCTAATGAGCGCCGGGCAAATGTAGTAGACCCATCCCGCATGTATGCGAATACCACGGCATTGGCGTTATTGGTTTTCTTTATGAATCCTGACTTTGTATGATGATGTCTTTATGGTTCTTGGGATTCTTGGACCACTCGTCTGAAAACTGGATCCTCTACAACGAATATGTAGTTTGCTTGGAATGAGTTAGTGATTTTTTTTGTTTTTGTCATTGAGTAGATTGAATTGGAATTTTGAAGGTTGAATTTGTCGCGTTTTTTTTTAATTGGTTGTTTCTTGTAGGCATTGGTTCTATCCTTTTTGGGTATTCCCCAATTTCTTTTTGCCTGCACCCATCCGAGATCCACAAGCTCAGAAAAGTAGGAAGAGTTACCCAACCTCGCCAGGAAATTTATTATAAAAAGCTATGAAGTATAAATGGGTGAATTTTTATTTACTACCACCACTCGAATTTTACTTTACCATGAAAATAAAATGTGTACTTTATAATGACATCCGCGTAATCCCAAATATTAATAATATTTCTGCAATGTACTGGCCCACTTGCTACAAGTGAAATGGAGAAAATGAATTTCACAATTCAAAGTTCTCCAACTACAACCTCAAAAGGCGATTTATCTTCATTTTTTATGAGCTTTAATCCCGAGTCTCCTGCTGCTGATGTATGAAAGTGCAAAGTGCAGTTCTCCCAAAGAAGCCAACTACAGGAAGGAAAATACCAAGAGCAACGAGATCAAATCGTTTCCATATATGTGACACATTCGGAATACTGAAAAGGCCAGGAATTCATAATTACAAAATAGTAAATTTTAATAATATGGATTACATTTATTGTGATGCAGTTTGAAAAAAATGACTTGCATATGCAGAGTAAACTAACAGTACTTAGTAAATACTATACATACGATATTAAGTTATCTTCATCCATCACAAAAAGGTCAAATATTTAAACCTTACTATTTAATATTGTTAAAATATATTTTATGTGTTAATTTAATAGTATGCAATTATTTAGAAATAAAAATATGAAAATGATATATTCTAGTGCTGTTGATTATTTTTCAAGTTACTAATTAATAAATAATCATTATTTCTTATAAACAAAATAACCTAAAGTTCGTTTAACTAAAAGTAATATCGAACAAAACATATATTGCTTGTTATTTAATGTTAATTGTTTAGTTGATTATGTAACACATTCTTTGCAATGTCTGTTATTTCAAGTACACCAATACCTCGCTTTACGGTCTAGATACATTCCAAAAAACTTGGCCGCAAAGCAAAAAACCGTATAAGAAATCAATTATTGCGCTTGTGCAAGATTGGCAATATGTAGATATATCGACATGGAAGAAACGATTCTTTGCCGTTATAGCGAAACATTTAAGGCCGTAAATCAAAAACGTGAAGAGGGCCATTATAGCGAAATTCCGTATAAAGAGCGGCCGTATAGCGAGGTGTATTAAACCAAATAATACTTGTAAATACTTTATGGTAGTAGAACCAAAATTAAAGGATAATACATACTGCTTTATTACTTTTTTCTATGGATAAATTATAATTTATAATCGGTGAAATTCATTAAAAAATATTGATTATGAATGTAATTAACGAATCTATACTTATGTATTAAGAAAAGTTACTCAAAGCAACCTTGTATTAGAACTAATTTTCTATAAACGAAGGCAATTTTGTCAATAAAGCTTTGTATTATCTCACACAAATCTGTTCCTTTGTGCATGGAAAGTTCGACGAGGCCAAGTTTTCCATCTCCTTCACAGTCAGGGGCATCCCCATCCATCGACCTCCCTGCAGTAATATATATCCCAAAAGCAAATCAATAAGATTAGTCCGGAGTTTTGAATTTATTGCAAGCAGTTTATGTGGGTGATGAAGGGGTTGCGTATTGATAGGTAAACATACGCTCTGATAATTTATTATATTTGTTTTATCGAGTTTACTTCCCAAAATCTACGAAACGATATATTCACCCCTTACAAAAAACAAGACTCAAATATACACAGAGTATCTGGGGTACACATTTTACATATTCCAACGAAACGCCGAGAGAAAATCGCATCCACTTTATTCACTGCATTTTCTTACATTCCAAACGAATTTCCTCGCACGAAAGAGGAAGACACAGACAGAGAGGAAGAAAGAAATACGAGCCTCATCCATTACATTATATTAAAAGTAATTTAAAACTCGCCGGATATTCGATTCGTATTTCTTTTATCTGACCTCTCAAACCGTTGGTCGCGCAGATAATGCTTCCAGATTTCCAACTTTCATTCCAAATAACGTTTTTGGTTTAACGAAACCAACGACTTAATCGATCTTCGTTGAAATTGCATTTCCACTCGTACAGCGAATTGCTAAATTATTATCAGATGGACGAATTTAATGCGCATCCAAGTCGTATTTTTCTATATAAATCTTCGCAACATTTTGTACCGCTTGGAACAACAGCCTTTTGATGAGTTAAAATAAAGATATTAAATCATCAAAAACGCATTTGAAGCTTTCATATTAGAAGTAAGAAATCACGTCAGGCGCACTTTACGAGTATTAAATTGTTTCATAGTTTATGTCATTATAAATGTAAAAACTATTATTGTATCCAGCTGGGTGTACGCTTTTTATTTTTGGATTATCTGCGTTTTTTTATTTCTGCTATTTCTGTTGAAAATTACGGTTTCAGCAAATAAGAACAAGGAAAAAGTTGAGTCGATGTTAAAATGTCTGTTGAATATTTCATGATGGCTATCCAGTGAATTTTTATTGGATTATGCCCATTAAACTGGGGACGTGAGAGCATCTCGGCCCAGTACCCGATATTATCGGTTCTCAATTTCCCTAATGCCGGCCGTGCGAAAAGCAAAACTTAGTTAAACGGATATTATTCCGTATATACTTTAACATGCTTTCTCATTGTTTGAAACGAATAATTTGCATACTTATTACCATTTAAATTCGTTTATATTTATTAAACCTTATTACCAATTTAATTTATCGATTTACAAATAAAATCTATTTTTTTATTTCCACTCAAAATGTAAAAAATATGTCTTCTATAAATAAAAGTTGAATTAAATTATTATATTGGTTACTCTAAGTGTAATAATATTTCATTGCATACATGGTGAACCCCCAACCAATTTTTATTTATTTTTCATATTTAATCTGCGAATGGATTGCAAACATTTAGATGGCAGAACATTTAGCAAATTGTTCGTTGTTGACTTTAAGAACTTGATGCTCAGTGGCAGCAATCCTTGCGATTAAATATTATCCTATTATTAATTATTTAGTTGGTCGAATCTGACTTGAACGTCCAAAGGCTTGAAACGTTTCAATCATCTGGTCTCTCCGTTGTCCAGTAGGTTGATCGCAAGTGCTGTTGTGTCCAACCGTTATTATTAATATTATTGTTATTATATTGTATAAACAATCTATGTATAAGAGATCTCACAAAGAGTTTCTCACGTAGACGCATATCAAGTGTCTTAGTCGCCACATCTTTCTATATAAACAAATATATACGTGCCAAGGGATTGATTCGAAGATTCCTAATCGATGCACTTCTTCATATAAACAACTGTAAGGAATTCGGGCCGATCGTATTGTAAACAAACCACCCAAGCCGAATTCCATGGGAACGCTTAATCATCAAATATAAACAAAGCCCTACTCCCAATCATAACTCCCACCCCTTGATTAATAATAATTAACTTCGTAAGTAGATTATGTATTTAGAATTAGTCTCAGTAGAACATCCAAAGAATAACTAAGTCTCAGAAGAATCTCCAACGAATAACAAAGTGTTCGATAAGACTCACCTACTATTGAATAATAAAGTTATTGTGAAACCAATTGAATTTACTTAATTCAAACTACTAAGACTCCACAACGACAACATCAGACATTATTGGTGTCCAGAATTCCAACCCTGGGACACAACAGTACATTGTCATGATGATCAAGTCTGTGTACTTTTTATTACTCAGATAGGCAGCCTCATCCACCTTCTCTATTCCAAAATCCTTGTGGAGTCTTCTATTAGTGATATACCAATCTGCAACTGCAATTTTTCTAAGACATTTAGATTAGAAAACGTTGATCTTTTTAGTATTTGATGAATTTCCAGCTCCACACAATTGTCTTAGTAATGGTTTGAACACCAGCAGTTTATGTTCAATGGTCAATTGCGAATTTCAACTTAGTAAGTAATACAACTTGCTAAATTTGATTTTTAGTTATTTCCGCTCTTTCTAAATATGGTCTTTCCAAGTCAGCCTGGAGTCTAGGTACACTCCACGATTGAATTGCTTTATTGTTGTGTCTGGCCGGAGGTGTTGTTGTATGTCCCGTTTTTAGAGATTAGGTAACATGAATAATTTGTCTGGATTATTCTAATTTCTTAAACCATATCTAACCAGATTGTGGTACCATCTACGAACGTTGTCATTTTTGTATTGTCTCTTTTTGGTTAATAGATGTAGAATTGGGCCCAATGCACTGTCTCGTGGAACACCCAAATTCGATGCGGCTTAGCTTAGTTTGTACTTCCTCCAATTTGATAAAAACTTTCTTTCCATTAGGTATGATCTCAAAACTTCATAGAAATTGTATAAAAGGTTCACTTTAAGCTTATAAAGTAGTCTAGTATGTCATATTTTATCGAAAGTTTGTGACACATCAAGAAATACGGCTGATCTCTTCTCTTCTACACCAATTTAAATACAAATTTCTTCTGAAAATAACTATATTTTATAATATCTATTTATTTATTTATTTTTATACTACTATAGAATATTTCATTATTTATTATAATTAAAAAAAATTTTTTTTGGTCTTTTTGCAACGATATTTGCAATCTATCCAGATCGGATATTCAGCAAATCACCACGTCGTTGCAGACACTTGTTCGGAATCGTTGCCCATTGACAACTAATTCACTTTGATGGCTGCAAATATTTGGAAGTACCAGCTTAATTAAATATTATAGACCAAATTTTTTTTTTTGTACAATTAAGAAGTTTTTAAGATTTGATTCATCTATATAATTAACTCTTTGTTGTAATAGCATTTAAACATTGAAAATAATTAAACATTGGAGCAATTAGAACAAGATATATATAAACATATATTACTTTTAAAAAAATACAAGGTACTTGTATTTCAATTATCTTATAAGTGAAAGTAACTTAATTAATGATATATTTAACTGTAAATAAACTTGTAATTGTTGACTATACCAAAATGTATTAATAACTTATTAATCAACAAATACCATCATATTTTGCAATGCTTACTTTAATCATTTTATTTAATAATTAAGAAAATTTTGCATCATTATATCGGAATTATTAGATTTTGTTTTTTTTTTCTTTACGTTTCTTATATAACTGAGAATCTTATATCATAACTACTAATTTTATTTCCAGTAAGATACGAGCTAATATTTGTAATATTTTAAAATAAATATACCACCTATTGCATATTGCTTGTTAAGTTTCTTATTATCGTACTCTAGATTGTTTTTTTTATTTGATGAAGATTTTTTATTAAAAAACCGATTCCTAATCGCATAAATTTTACTCTTTTATATTCCAGCATTTAAAGTTATATTTTGATATTTTGTATTGGTTTTGATTCTATATTATAGTATTGTTTTGATTATATATATATATATATATAAATTTAAAAAAATAATTAAGTAGTAGCACTTTTTCTGAGAAAGTTTTAAATAATATTGATTTTTGAATTAATCAAACATGCACTTTAATTACGAGTAATTGGTACATTACGAATACAGCCTCTGCGACTACTAATTATGATAGTTTTGCTAAATATATTTCTAAATTGTAAACTATCTCAAGATCTTCAATAAATAATCGTTGATATTTTCAATTGCAAACACATTTCTCGAATGCATTATAATCGCAGTTTTTTTTATTAATTAATTGTTAAATCTAATTTTAATTCAGTATTTTTTGTTGGTATTGCCATTATATATATTTTAATAAAACTCTTGACGATGTAGATGTAATTTTGTTTTGGCGGGCGACGAAGTGACCCTTGACGCGATTTGTAAAGGAGTTGGGTTTCGGGTACTTTATAGTTGAAGTACGGTCATTAAAAAATTGCAAGATTAGATACAATGAAAACACGATAAGCAAATTTCGCCTCCTCGACTTTTAGCATTTTCGTCTTTGTTTTTACGGTTGATATAACTTGCATTTTTAATTTCAGCAAACACAAAACAATGAGATACCAAGCTAAATGCATATACTTCCTGTCAGCGATTTATTGTGCAAATAAATATAGCGAAAGAGAGAGAGAGAGAGAAAAGTCCGGATGGAGCAATCCGATCAATTATATAAATATTGATTATTTGAAGTGGATATCGCCGTTTGTTTTGGGATTTAAACGCACATGCGATTGTTTGCTTTCCATTTGCTATTAGCTTTGGTTTAATTTATAATCGTTTCTTCTGCTAGGAAATAAACGTCCGTGCCAAAGCCTAGTTTTGTATACTTAATGAAGATACAGATGTGGTGGATGCGTCGGGTTAAAGTATTTAGTGTGTAGCGCGCGCGACACAATTAATAGTCGAGCGCAAGTGAATGGAACCGGTCCAATTGAAACAGTTTGCTCGGATTAATTATGCAACTTTAATTAATAGACACAAATAGAATATTTAAAATGAAAGCATGGATGGATGGACGAGTGCAGATGAACTGAACCGGTGGGGGGTAGAGTAGAAGTTCTAGGATAGTATTCGTTTGATGTGAAGTTGCGTATAGAAAAGTCCCTTTAACTTTGACATAAAATGGAACTGGAGGGTAAGAACTTTTTAAAACAGTTTTTCTGTCTCTCCCTTTGAGCAGTCTCGCGTCGTAAATATTGATTCCATTCAATTCAATTTGCGGCTCGTGCGGTCGGAGTGGAGAGGTGAACAAGTTTTCTTCATTCATTACACGGCTCTTAGTGGTTTTTGGGGGGTGGGTGGAGGTGGCGGCGGTGCCTTCGCACATGGAAAACCTCGTGGCACGGAAATTGCTCAGAGTATGTGCAGAATATTATTCGGAGGGTGGTTTTCCGATGACGCCCAACATCGTGCAGCCGTACATTTAGCGCATATACGGCTCGTTACACTAAACTGTCATGTTTATCGGCTGCCAGTAATAATGTTCCGTTAATATGTACCTAGTGAATAACAAACACTATGAGATTATGCGACGAAAAAGGGGACCCGAGACGCTCGACGCGTTCACCGTCTCATTTGATTCCGTTCCAAGAAGTTGCCAAGGTATTATGTAATCAGATAAACCTTTTTGCGCTGCCGCCTTCCGCTTCTTACATCATTCCACTTAATTAAAATCGTGTATTATAAGGAGAACCTACTACTCTCACGCTAAATTCAAAGTACATTTTACGGATGAAATAACTTCAATAAATAAAAGATGTTCTCTTTCCTTTCATATCTTTTTAATTATGTATCAATCATCATTAAAGAAAGAAAATAATGATTTTAAAAATATATGAATTTATCTCAAACCTTGAGTAACTCCGAATTTTGTATGGTTATGTCTGTTATTTAATTGCTATAATAATGTTGGTTGACAAAAACACATTTTTTGAGAAGAAATGTATTAAAATACATTTTCAACTAAAATATCAGTTTATCTATACATAGGATAGACTAGGGCTGATTATCACATTACCTTTTGTATAAAATATAAAAGACGCCTAGTTGGTCAAGTTGGTCAGTAGATGGGTTTTGATCCTATACAACTTTCTACTTCCCGGTTATATAGCTTTTTGTAAATGGAAATATTGTCATCCAAAGTTTTTCACATTATTATGTTTTTTTTTGTAACAGACAATTTTAACTCATTTTTTCATATACAATTAAATTTAAAATTGTATTAAAACCATAATACTAAAACGTGCATATGGAAATAGAAATGGTTGTCACATATCATAGAATTAGATTTCTAGTCGTAAAAAAAATCCTCCTAATGTTATTGTTAGAGCAGTAAAAAAAGTTAAAGTTATTCATATTTTAATTTAGCTAATAAATTCCAAATAATGTATGGAATATTATGCTAATATGAATAAACAATTAGGTATTGTGCCTTAAATGCAAGCAATGGACACATTTGCTTTGAATTTCAGACCCTTAAAGAACCTTTTATAAGTAATAACTATCTTTCATTTTTCAGCAATAATGAATTTATATTTTCGACAACCAAGCCAACGAAATGTAACAATTTTAATAAATACCCTAACTATATATGTTTGAAATGGAGTAGTCAAAATCTAAATAAAAGGTTCATTGAAATATTAAAAGTTTAATATTTGTGGTAAATACACTATAGTAACACCCCGCTATATAATAATCCCGCCAACGAATCCTTTAATTCTTTTTGATAACTTCAAATCCACATCTTGTCTAGTATATATTCTTTATCTAGTATTTTTATTACTCACAGTGTATACTCCTTTAGTCAACTTCTTGGTTGTTGGTCAATAAATAATATTATAACATACTAATTATTTGATTCAAAATAACAATTTTATGTTGTCTCTAACATTAAATGTAAATATATTTTATTTTACAGTGTTTGTAATGAAATTCTAGACATATGAAATAAATTGAAAAGCTTTAAAACAAATGATACATAATAAGGACCGATAGAGCAGATATAAAGCCGTAAAATTTTTAAAACAATATGCCTTACCTCATTTTTGTAGCAAAAATTACAAATTTCAATTAATTTAATACAAATAGATTGGAAAACTAGTTTTACAAATGTACAAATTATACAAGAGTAGGGAATAGAAATGTTAAAAATTTTATATAATGAAATACGTTGATTTATACTGTATATTATAACAAGAAACTAAATCAAATGTAGAATATGACTTATTTTTATCATTTTTTTGTAATACAAGAACAAGATGAAGAGGACATTTGTTTAGATAGTATTTTGCTTGGTTTGTCCCCAGGGTGTAAAAACTGAGTATCATATTGAAGGAGCTGCTTTATCCAAGGAGGGGATGTACTACAACCTGTAAAAAATGAGTTACATCGTAAAGGATGTACAGTGTTGTAAATAAAATGGGAAAATTCAAAGACGAACGAGTTTTTTTATTCCATGAATTATATTTCATACATATAATAGATTACATTTATTTCTGTTTACATTTTGTATTTTTTAAAATGAAAATGTTGGCGATTTTGAACGTATTTTTTAAAAATCATAAAACTAATTAATAAAAGCAGGAAGACCTATGTTGTATAGCCCTTTTACGGCAATAAAAATAATTAAATTAAATTTTTCTTTTCTATGTATTATTTTTTGTTTTTATCTTTTCTTGTTGTTGCAATAAATATTATTATTATTTATTAATAATTTGTTTATATTGTAATAGAAGTAGAAATATTAGAACATTATTAGACATTTTCAAGTATAAACAAATAATAATAAATATATTAGGTACATAATGGAATTATTTTTAATCATCATATCACTATATTCCAGGATGAAAGACATTAAGTGAAAATACCGTGCCTCGCTTCATTATAAACCTTATAGTCTCCATAGGATAATCACTAACCTAATTTTAAGAAACTTACGACCATCATTTAAGACCATAAAACATTCTTGTGACTGAAATAATGTAGCCAGTTTCTTACGTTAAATTTTCAATTTCCTAAAGAAAAACCCATTATTTAGTTTCAAAATTATTTTTATTTAGATATAAATTAGAATCATATAAATTTTTGGTGATCTAGCTCAACTTTTTAATTCAATTTTTGCAAAAATAAAACTTCCTTTCTTTAAATCATTTCTACATTAATATTGCGCGTTTAATAATAATAAACTAACGATATACGTTTTTGCATATTTCTTTAACAGGATAACTTCTATTTTCTTGATGCTTGATTTTTATGAGGGATTGAAATGTAAAAAGATGAAGCCACATATATAAAAAAAAACGAATGCAATATACGAATAAACTGAAGAAATAAGTGTTTTTTGACAAACTATGAAATTTTCAAGAAAAAATGACACAAATTCATTCGTTTAATATTTACATTAGTCAATCATGTTACAATTCCATTTAAATTATATTCAAAATAATGTAAAACATATATTTGAAAATTATTTCTGCGTAATTATCATTTTTGGTAATCAATCAACATGTTTTTTTATAATATAATAGTATTTATTTACAAAAAGTATACTATACTCGGTCCTCTTTTTATGCGTACTATTTTTATGCGGTTTTGAAGTTACGCGGTTTTTATTTCAAGAAGCATTTTTTAAATAACTATTTTAGGCCATTTTGACACATTAAAATTCAAAGAAACTAACCAAACGTCGATAGTTTTAGCTGAAATAATTTCTTTAGCACATGAAAATTGTGGGGAAGTTTTTGAAACATATACCTAAAACGATTTAGACAAATTAATTGAAGATAAAATCATGAATGACAATGATATCATTGGTATAACTAACTATTGATACCGTTGAAGAACAAGAAAACGAAAATGAATCGGAAGCAGATGAAACTCCAGTCACACTCACTGCAAGTGTAATTCGAGAAGGTCTTCAACTTTCCAGTAAATTAGCAAACCATTTCATCTAAAAAGATGATAATTCTGAACGAACATTCAAGTTTCAACGCGAGATTCAGAATTGCATTTCTGGATATCAGGAATTGTACAAAAAAAAAATAGCAAAGCCATTGCAAAGTTTAATCACTGATTATAATGTCATTGGGAAAAAAATCAACATGCGAAGTTGAGACTAATTTTACTTGTGAAGAATTATTATCTTCAGGACATAGATCTGATACGCTGACTATCTCTTCTAGTGATGAAAGTGATTTCGAACCTGTTCGCAAACTATGCCGAACACTCTTATATAGCGACAAATATTCTAAAGAAAAAAGTGTGAAGAAAGATTAACTTTTATACAATTTTTCTGTATTTAAAAAAAAATCCGTATAAATTTAGAAGGAATATGTTAAGATTATATTTTTCTGAAATTTAATAAACTTGTCTATGATTGTAAACGTTTTTATAAAATTATGAATAAACATTTCAGAAAGTATATAGTAAGACCAATTATTTTTCAGAAATTTAATAAACCCTTTTTGATGCGATTTTCGGTGTATTGAAACTCATTGATTTAGTTTTATGCGGATTTAAAAAATTATGTAACGTATCCTTGTCTAGGTCCTTTTTTGTGTGATTTATTTTTATGCGTTTTCCTGTGGAACGTATCTACCGCATAAAAAGAGAACCAAGTGTACTTTAATTTACATCTACAATTAATTAAACAATACAATATTCAATCTAAATTTGGTAAATACATATCAGAGATTGGTTAGAACATAATTGAACAGATGTAACAATATAATGCTTTTGGTTATAAGATTGGTTTTAAATTTAGATTTGTTTTGATATCGTTATAAAAATTACTGTTTGTAATAGATTCCTTATTATATTTTAGGTGAAAAATAGCTTGGTCAATAGCCCTTTAGTCTAATTTGTGGCTAATGTTTTACTTAAAAAAAAAAGTAAATTTAATTAAAGAATTATAGATAATCTTCATTGTAAACGTTCTACTTTTTTTTTAAATAATAATATAATTTAATTGATATATTATTTAACAACGTATTGTTATTGCCAAGACATATAAAATTACATTTTTTGTATCTAATTCATTTTCATGTTGATTAAATAATATCGTTGTTATTTATGTTTTTTAAGAAATACGGTCGTGTTTATCATATTAGTACTTAGTAATGAAGCGTTCACGCGAAGACATGTTGATCACATCTTTTACAAAATATAATTAGGTTATTCATCGGAGTATCAAAAACACTTATCACTGTTTTTTCTGCCGTATTTCATTCGACTATCCTTGTCCAGCTTCCGTTCATTTAGTAAAAGAGTTAATCAAAGGGCCGCTTTATGCGCGAATGTTTATATTTAATTAATTTCGATTGCTCCAAGCACATGGGTATACATATACATTTTTTTTATTCTTTATTTGTATTTTCTCGGCCGGACGAACGGATGCGATAATCACACGTACAGAGGTCACATTCACGATGCCCAGGCCAAATAAATTGCCATTACTTTATTTGTCGCACCGCTCCCTTTTATATTATTCTGCTCACTCGCATTTTTTTTGTCCTTCATCCTTTTCCTTCCTCCTTCCACACATACACACGTATTTTATACTAGTCGACTTGGTTTTTTGTTCTATCTCTGTCGCACTCGATGAAATCGTTGCTTACTAAATTACTGGGGCCATAAAGGCGATGCCTCCTCGATCGAATCGTCCCGGCTGTATTTTTGATCCTGACCCCACAGTCCACATATATTTTTTTCGTCCCCCTTTTCCCGTCACTTCCTTATATTTTTCGCATTTTTCACACGTGACTCGTTTCTCTCAATTCCGTAAATTACATTTCTCGCTGATAAAAATGTATACAATCCACTGCAATACTTTACTTCCTTTTATCTCGGGTAGGAGTCATGGACCCCATTTACACATTCCGAGACGTATCGAGCTTTACTTTCCAAACCATATATTTGCAGATATAATAAACATAAAATATTTTAAGACAATAAAATCCAATAATTAACAGTCACAAACTAATATATATAAAATATATTCTTATAATAATTACAATAATGTAGTAAATAAAAAAAAATTGTTACAAAAGTTATCAAAAAATATATTGTAATTATTTTTTATGATATAATAATTTCATTTTCATTATGATTTATTCTTGAATGGATATTAAGCACAATATACAACAGAAGTCATTATTATATACATTATACATCAATTGGAGTTACATTTAAATTACGAAATAATTGAAATCATAATAAACTAAGGATATATGTGTTCCTTTATTCACTTTTCTCTAATATTATATTTTTATTATACATGTGTCTTCTTGTACAAATGAATTAAATCATATATTTTGATAAAAATTTATAGTTTGTTGTGTCCCAGGGATGGAATTATGGACACTTTGAAATAATGTCTGGTGTTGTCGTTGTGGAATCTTAGTAGTTTAAATTAAGTAAATTCAATTGGTTTTATAATAAATTTATTATTTAATAGTAGGTGAGTCTTATCCAAGACTAAGTTATTCGTCTGAGAGTCTACTGAGACTAATTCCAAATACATATGTTACTTACGAAGTTAATTATTATTAATCATGGGGTAGGAATTGAGATTGGGCTTTATTTATATTTGATGATATAATAATATAAATTCAGCTTGGGTGGTTTGCTTAGAATACGAATTCCTTACTTCATATAAATAATATGAAGAAGTGCATCGATTAGGAACCTTCATATCAATTCCTTGGGACTTATATATTTGTTTATATAAAATATTTGTTAGTATTATAATTTCTTCATTTTATATGTTTTGTCTATTTATGTAAATACATTTTCTGCTACAAATACTAGCAGATGTTTCTCATGGAATGGTTTATTATCTTTAATAGAAGCGATGTACTTGTTCAATAAAATACATAAATAATAATGATTGAAAATGGATTTACGCAATTTGAAGGACATGAATTAATTTAGGCTTTTAAATACTTGAAATAGGAACTTATATTAAATTCATGAGAATCCCAAGTTATTTTTTTATTAGGAAGCGTTTATGTTTGAATTATATTGTCTTTATAGAATATATTCATTAATATGTTGTTTACTGACATTATCTTTCAATGGCAAATGACCCAAATTATCGATACCATTAAAAAACAGTGTTTTATAAATAAAGACTTTATTTTCATTATTTTATTGATGCATTATTTTTAACAAAATTGTTATCCAAAAATATGTTACTTTTTAGTCAATGTTTGCTTGGAGACACAGAAGAGATAAGTCCTATTTTTCGGTGCTCTGAACATTTTTTTTAGTTTTTGCTAAAAAGTTCGAAGATTGAAGTTTTGAAGTGTGATCGTCACATTATCGGAGTGGGTGACATAACCGTAAGTGTACGGTAGTTCGGGCCAGTGCTGGAAGGGCCAGC
>JAFMTC010000910.1:269887-356699 GCA_018845635.1 Nicrophorus orbicollis | reverse complement strand
AAAAAAAAAAATGCTGTACTTCAACTCTCTAATTATTATGGACTTAATAACATAAAATATAGTAAAGTTTATTCTCACCAGGAATTTCACAAATTCGTCCTCTCTTTGCTTTCTATTGGAGCTCTTCCTGAAAATAAAAAAAATGGATTTAAATTAGGTCAACCTCTCAAATCCCCCCTTTTCAATAACTTTAGATCTCTTCCTCCTACCGCTTTACCAAACTCATTATCTTAGTTTAGCTAATATTCACCTCAAGGATTCTCATTTCACGAACCTCTCCCTTAGAAAGTATTTCCGCTCCAAAGCTACTTCAAGCATCCCGCATTTCAATATCACTTTTTGTTTGCAAATTTCATATAAACTTCAAATAATTAAAGCATAAAATGGATAGAAAATTAATCGTATTCAATAGGAATTCTTCACATATATATAACAATACTTTTAATAACAATTTCCAGTATTAGTTCTTTCTAAATAAAATGAAAGTCATCTATAAAAAATAAAAGTGCAGTTTTTCAAAACAATTTCTGCTTTAATCAGAACAGATTTTACTGCGTAAAACAGAAATTTACAAGATATTGATTTTATAATTATCGACAACTTTACAATCTGAGTAAGTTGCAGAATTTCTCATAAATTCGAGTTTTTTTGTATAATATCTATGAAATAATATATAATATACCGTCGTTCCAAATTGGAACCAATCAAAAATGGTAAATAAATAATATTTGTCTGTACGTATATTAAATTTAAATAATAAACTGAATCAATTATTAAATTTAGTCCAAGTTTTGATTACAATATCAGTCAGTGTGCATGATACAATCTTTCCATTATAAATGAATAACAAAACATGTTCGAATTGAATTTTATACTAAAAACAACGATAAATATTTTAGTTTGAAACAACAATATAACTGAAACTGATATTTCAGTTTAATAATTCAATACAATAATGACGACCTATTCATTTCTATAACAACTAAAATACGAGTCTTTTAATACAATATAAAAGCTTTATACAATGACGAATGAAATGTTAATATAAATTGCATTTCCGCGTGACGCTGAATAAAGTAAAGTAGGTCTTGCATATTTTATTCAGTGTGGATTTTGGTTGGAACTTTAAGGACTGTCGACATTTTGTCAACCTATTTCAAACAGTCGACTCCAGTTTCCACTGAAAGTCCAATTCATTCTGTTGATCTTCTGTAGATTCATAAGAATTTAAATAAAATCTAATTTAAGAAAGTTACAGATAAAATAATAATAACTTTAGTTACTGTCATAATTAAATGAAATATAGTCAGAAAAAATAATGTTAGAAGTTAATCAATAATGTTATTATTGCTTTAGGTTAAGTTTATATATATATTTGTAATATATTATATTTTTATGTATTTGTGTTTAGTTAATTTGATAATAATATATAATAAATCCGATAAAGTGAAAATTTTTAAATATAAAGAAAGTATTTATATAGAAATGACGGTAATATAAAATAATAAAACTTTGGCCAGCTTTAGCAAAGTTCGAATAATAGAACTAATAGAGAATTTTAAAATAACAAACTAAACACAAAATAACTTTAATGTATATGAAATAATATCTAAAATAATTTAAGAAATATGTATATTTAATTATATTTAACAAATTTTAAGTACCCTTCTCAAAGACACTTTATTTGGAATGAAATTATAGGAAAAAAATATTCAGGTACAAGTCCACATGACATATGCAGCATTTCCAAATTGTAATTGTAAAAATTCTTCAGGTTACAAGTGCTATAAAAGTCTATTAAAGTTTCTTTTCTGGTGAAATAGAACCTGTATCTTCCAGAAATTTATTTATCATTATATCATACTGGAAACCCTCAGTCCATCAAGTCTGCTTGTATTCTTAAAAGTGGAGGTTTGTCATCGCTTTGGTTCATCTTCCAATATGATATCCGTATTTTCAAAATGAAAGAGTATTGAGAATCGCCGAATATTTAAATTCTAATTGCAATATCAATATCAAATATATGAGACTGTTTGAATCCTGACTAATAGAGGATTAAAATTAAATTGTAATGTTTATTTGTCAATATATTTATTATATTTTTATTAAGAAAATATATGTGTATAATTGTGTATAGTAATTTGTATAATGCTTTTTTAATAATAACATTAATTGCAATAACCCCAAGAAAAATATAAACTGAATTTAATAGAAATATAAAGAAAATAAAAGTAAAATATAATGCTATAACTGCAAAGGGCTATAGACCATAGATCTTTCTATTTTTGTATTACTTATTATATATTTTTTACTCTACTCTACTTCTGAATTTTGCGTCCTTATCAGCCACACTGTCTGCCTTATTTTGCTATCTGGTGTATGCCGGAAAAGTCGATTAGCTGTAGGATTTGAACCAGTACAAATTCCCAGTTGTGTCCCAGGGATGTAATTCTGGACACTGTGGAATAATGTCTGGTGTTGTCGTTGTGGAGTCTTAGTAGTTTCAATTAAATAAATTCAATTGGTTTTAAGATAATTTATTATTCAATAGTAGGTGAGTCTTCCCAATACTTGTTAATCGTTTGAGGTTCTTCTAAGACCAAGTTATTCATTGCATATTCTACTGATACTCACTCTTTGTGAGACCACTTATACATTTATTGTTTATACAATGTAATAACAATAATATTAATAATAAAGGTTGGACATAACAATGCAAATGAATAAAATAATTGTAGTAAAAAAGTGGAAGTTACGTTTAATTATTTTATAATATAAAATTGTAATCAATTTCTTGATTAGTATTGTTCAAAATAAACATATTTGTTCAATGAAACCAATTTCAATAGGAGGCGGTGACTTTAATTAAAAGCTCCTTTAATTGCGGAACGTTCTCGACGCGCTAAATCGATTTCTATAATTGTCACTTATAATTAGCTTCAGAAACTAATGGTCTAAGTGGCATTTGACAGTGGTCCGATTGAATTTAAATGCATCCGCGTTGCAAGGCATGCTCCAATTAGTATGAGCTATTAATCTCCGAATGGCGAGACATGAAGAATACGTACTATCTTTTCATAAACCATCATCCGGCTTTAATCTTCCCTTAATTGAAGAACAATTTGCTGCAGCCGCCAACATAAATATCATTCGAGCCAAACCCACGTTGTTGATGAGATCATTCATTAATTACGATCAATTCCAATGGAAACCATTCGCATTGTGGCAAAGGCAAACAGGGGAACGGATAGTGGAGTAAAAAAAAAGAAGAGTAGTATAACGACCGGAGAAGAGATCGAGAAAGGAGACGGAATAAAGGAACTAACAGCAGGGGCAACGACTGAAAATGAAATTATTAAAGCTTTTACATCGTAAATCTATTATGTTCCTACCACAAATTGTCTCCTTTGTTCCGAGCCAACTAAATTATGTTTTCTTTTTGGATTTCTTCCACATAACCGTCGCTCTGCCTCCTCGATAGTTTTTGCTAGAGACGAAAATTTATTCGTGAATGGGTTTTGATTTATCGTCCGTTAATTCCGGCCGCTGCGGTCTTTTCTTGCCTCTCGTTTAACGTCCAAAAATAGACGGCAGTTTATATATAGAGTGAATATAAGATGGTTGAAACAATGGAACCCATCAGAACGAAGGTAGTGAAAGCCACTTGACCACAACCACTTCATTGGTTTCAATAAAATATCTAACAAGCTTATATACTGCGAAATATTAGATTTGTATGGAAGCATAAAATAATATTGGTAATAATAGTATTAAACTAAAACTATTATCAAATATAAATATACTAAAAAATAAATATATGAATACTTCGCATGGGCAAGTCAAACCGGAGCAATCGATCGTTTGAAAGTCAAACAGCATAACAAGACATTTGAATTCGAATAAATTTTACGTTTACGTAAATATTTTTTTAATTTTTTTTTCAAACCTAACAAAAACTATGTGAAAAAAAGAAATTTATATTACTTAAATAGAAATATATTAGAAATGCAGAATAAAAATGAATTCATGAGAAGAATACTCAAAGAATTTATAATCAGATTTAAGTTAAAAACTTCACTCATAAATACTTTACTTGCTACATATAAAAAATAACCAATAAAAAAATGTAAATATTAACGACGTCGAATGAAAAGTAAAAAATTACCAGGCAAATATATTAACTTTAATTTAAGAGTTTATATAATACATTTTGGCAAATCTGAGATTCAAAAGGAACTGATTATACTATTTAAGATATATACAACTCAAATAACTTTGAATAATAATTAATAAAAAATAATAATAAAATAATTATAAGAGGAAACAGTTCCTAACAGCAATACATACTATTTTACTTTACTCTTTTCTTCTTTCTCTCGCTTCACTATTCAATTGTCAAAAACAAGGCTGTCTTAAACAGTACGCAAGGTACAGTGTTGTCAATGTTTATAAACATTGTTGCACTTCAATATACAAAATGCTATAAAATATTCAATCGGGATTACTGATGTTGGGATTGCAAATATCGGGAATGCGATTGTCAGGAATTCGATTTTCGGGATTTTGAGCTTGACCGAATCATTAATATATGATGCTTGACCAATACCAAGTTATGATTATATAAATACAACTTTTAATTATAAAACATCAATTTAAAGTGATATTTATAATTATACTAAGAGTTGAAGTTGAAGATTTTGAATTCTTCAGAAGAATTTACATTGGAACGTAAAATATTTATTAAAATTCATTTTAATTTTTAAAAATGTTCAAATTGAGGCCAAGAATTTACGTAAACCTGAAAATTAATAATGACCGCGATTTCTTGGGAAGTATTTAAGAAATCAATGGTGGAATTACACCCGGTTTTCCATTGTGAGAAATTTCCTCGGCGGTGGAAATTTCGCAGCGATTCATTGCAAGGGACACAAAACACCCTTCAACCCCTTCGTCAGTCACTCCCTCTCTCTCTCGCACTCTCAACCACTCTTTGCATTGTACGTGAAATATACGGAAATGCTCCTTTCTACCATATTTTGCAGTTTTTCTCTACCATCAGACTGCAGCACTTGCTTTCAGTCGACCGCCCTTTTCTACTGGTCTCTCTATCTTTCTCCCTTGCACACACATCCACTCATACATACGACCTATTCACTAAATCAAATCGGCCGACATTCCGTAATAACTCGCACCGATTTATCGAGATTATTAGATCCAATAAATATGTGAACTCACAACTGAAATTCACGGATCGCAGCTATAGTACACATACCGTTCTTTCTCTCTTATGCTGTGAATGCACATGCCGATATTTCATAATAGACTTTCATTTTTGTAGTTTTGTTTCGTTTCATATTTCATCCCGATCCAATTTTGTATTCGTCTCACGTCTACAATATAGGATATATCGTGGTGTTATTGTGTAGGTAATATATATAAAATAGTATAATATAAATAACTATATTACAATGATGTAGAGCTTAAATAAACGTTTTCTTTAAAATATTCCAATATCATACCAGTAAAATGCACACTATATAAAGATTGACATTATTATCTTAAAATAGAAATGTTTCTTAAATCTAACCAACAATCAACAGTTTATTAAATATATATATACAATGGTTATTATTATAATTTATGCTAAGAAAAATAAAATGCAATATACTATCTAATGACTTCTATGATGAAATGCATCATACATAATCATTTCACATATAAATAGTTTTAATAAGGAATTTTGTTATGTTATTTAAATGATTTAAATCAATGCGTAAAGGACAATTTTTATTATATTTGAAGACTTGAGAATAGTAGACTTCTGTAAAACCGATTTGCAATAACAAGATAGTATATAAACGAAGTTTGGTTAATTTCTTATTCTTATGATATACTGAAATATTTTTAATTATTAGCAGATCGATCTAAGTCGCAACTTTAAAAAAAATAGGATCTAGTAACTGAGTACAATCTAAACAATAGTTGTAAAAATTTCTGGCCGCAAAATTAATAAATAATAAACTCTGAAATATACGGTTTCGTGAATTGTATACACAAATATAAGCATTATATGCTTACAATATTAATGTATATGAATTCATTAATTTTCTGAAAAAAAAATGGATTGTCGTGAAGAAAATCTAGAATACGCGAATTAATGAAAATGAAATGTTATAAAAGTATGGCGTAAAATTCAATTTTAGAACACTATTTAGGAACGAATTAATAGATTTGTGGAAATTTAAACAAAAAACAATATTAAAATTACAAATATAACAATCAAATAAATTACAAAACTGAAATTTGTTGTTTTTCAACGTGTTTAACAAATATTGCAAAAATTGAACTCAAATTTCTAACACATTTTTCAGTTATTATATTAACATTTTTTTTAGCATTAAGTATAGCAATCTATCTTTACATTGATAAGCTGTACTTTTTTCTTTTAACATGCGGTAATTTATATTATGAACAATTATAGTATCGAAATTATTACGGTATAATTGATACAATTTCTAAGATTGTTGGATAAATACTGTACGTGAGACATACCTAAATTTATATTAGTGTACTAATAATATATATATATATATATAAATAGTAGCACTTTATAAAATTGTTACTGTCAGTTGTCATAATACATCATATTAGCTTTAATAAATTGAAATATACGTATATTTATTGTTAAAGTTGCACATAATGTAAATACAATAATCCATTAAATATACTTAAAAAGATTGGATTATTTGTAAGAGTGAGTTAATATCATGTATTACTTAATTATTTTTATAATTGCTGTTATTGAATTAATATATTTACAAAGAGTGGAAAATTATCATCTGCTTAATACGATATATTACATATTTTTTCAGTAGATTTCATAATATGTATTGCAATAATCACAAATAAAACATAATTATATAACAATAATAATTATGGGACAGAAAAACCTACTGTCTATAGACCTTTGCATTAATGGTAATTATTGTGTTTTGTTTTTCTTTTCTGTGTATTTGCAATATTTTAGTTAATATTTTGTTCATGTAGTTTTTATTACTTACTATTACAAATTACTACTACAAATTGAACGCAGCCTTTCTGTCCCAGAATTAACATGCTTCACAAACTTTTAATGTTTAATTCAATAAAATCTTTCATAATAATATTCAACATATTTACTTAGGTTTTATGTGTCGCATTTATAAACGTAAATGTGCTTACAATTCAATTAAACTTTGGGATAACCTATACCAATCACAATGTAGACCTTTGTATTCAATGTGGTTAAATAACGTTAATAACGTCTTTGGTAGTGGTATGTAATAGCCAATACGGTTATTGGTACATGTGTATTTTCAAAGGACCGTTAAAGCATGCTCACTAGGAGCACTGAAGCACTGTAGAAGCCGGGAGGGCAGTATTCAATTTGGATTGTCCCTAAATTACGATACTAAATACCGAGCGATATTAAGCCCAAACCGAAATACGTAGGCCACGTGCAAGCAAACCCTATCTACTCCGACCCTACGACAGTTGGTCGACACCACCAATGCAAACTTTGTTCCAGTATACTCTCACGTAATGAGAGTTGTTACTGTTCATCTAAAGTAGGAGTTTTAAAACATTTTCATGAACCAACACAAATACGACAGAGTTAGGATATGTTCTACTAATCTCATATACAAACTACTCAACGAATTTCTAACAAATGATAATATTTTAAATTACTTATTTTACTTATATATAACCAGACAGAAAACTTTGCTTGAGAGTCGTAATTAACCAACGGAAGGTGTTTTCTGCCAAAGGACCATGTGACCAGATGCAATACGACGGTATATTCTTTGCTCAACTATACTCTTCGCCTTCGTCTGTTTAATCCTTAACTACTATATAACTACTTCACTAGCTTTTCTGAGCCAACTTTGCGGTGTACGATATTATCACGTCTCAGCACAAGTTGCGCTATAACAGAAGGTATTATAGAATTACCTTTACGTATATTTCTAGGTAAATACATTTCTAATATATAGTTTTATGAATACACTATAGTCCTAAGCAAATAGTATTTACTGGACCCGTTATTGGCAGACATTTTATATAGGTTTTAAGGCACGGTTATTTAGGTGAATGCTGCCTTTATATTTTTTTTTTCATAAATTATAGTCTAGATTAGCAATGGTTTAAATAATACTATAAAGAAACATTAGACTTTTGCGCAAATATATAATTTTATATAATACTAATAATTTGGCTTAACTTAAGTGCATCTATTTGGTTAAATAGTATCAGTATTGCCTAAGTATCTGCCTTTTTGGATTCATTCCTTTTATTAATAATGCCTATTAAAAACCTAGCGAGTTGCACTTAGTATTACAATTTCTTTCTTTACTAAATAAATCAATTTTTCTACATAAATACCACTATTTTACGTAGAATTGAAGAACATTCCTAATTGAATTATACTTAAAGTTATTTGTTTAATAAAGATGATATTTTCCAGAAATAACTATTTTCTTCCAACATGTTATTATCATTCGAAAAGTATACCAAGCAGAGGATGCTCAAGGAAGAGGATAATTTATCGGTCTTCTTTCCGCTTAGTAGTCCACATGCGTAAGAACTGGGTTTCACACGTCGTGATGGTTACGCAAAGGCCCACGAAGGAAAAGATAATAATATCGGCGATCTCGAAAAAGGGATATCACCCTCCGCATTTTCAATGTATGGCCTCCTCTATTCGAATTACCACCTGCTCAAGCTACCCCAAATGTGAAATTCCTATGATGTACACGCGCCACTTGAAGAGATCGCAAATAACACTCGAAATTGCGGATTTAGGATTGTAAACATATTTTTCTGACCTTGCAGTGTAAAAGCAAATAAACCAGGAGAATTTTTTAACAACATACGCCACAACGTAAGTGTAATATATTTAATAGTCACAAATACGAAAAATGCATTCTACCTAGTATTTCCGCTCATAACAAATCTAAATTAAATTGAAACTATAATTAAAATAAATATTTAATTCATTTCTACGTCAAGTATAAAGTACAAGTACTCCGTAATGTGGGTCCAAATGCTATTAAATCTTAAAATATTACATGATCTATTGGTTAGTTTGGAAAGTCATTTCGGTTTTTCTTAACAGAAGACTTAATTGTATTTTTACATAATTAAATTATTAAGATTGTTTGTGAAAAAGTTTTGTTTTTATTTATCACAATAGTTTTTGGTTGATGCCCTATCAAGTATGGAAAGTCGAAAGAAGCGTTTTATTTATTTATTTTTTAATATCGCGAAGGTAGAAATGCTGGTTAAGCAAGAAACAATATGTATGGAGAAGATGTATTGATAGGAATGCTAAAAGTGCTTGTTGTTGAAGATATACCATGAAATACCATTTGAAGCTAATGAAGACGATGTATAGGCATTAATTGATGATACCACTAAACTACCCTATAAAGACTCATGAGATCGTTGTGATATTAAATGTATTGAGATACGTGAAACGCCTTGCTTTAATTTAAAAACTCAACATAAGGATTATTGCATATTTATACTGATAGAAAGTCACTCCGTCCTGTGTAATTTTCTTCTCAAACGTCAAGAAAATGTTCAATTTTTCGAAGGGAATCATATTCTGCAAACTTCAAACGTCACACAGTTTTATATGTGTGGAATTATGGCACTGTTAGAAAGATGACAAAAGATATTGGACCAAAATGGAAAATATATAATTTAATAAAATATTTATACACCCTACGAAAATTGTCTTTCATTTGCAACTGAAAAAAAAACGTAATGACTTTCCGAACCATCCAATACATAAAAGGACAGAATACATTATTAATGTGGTCCTCCATGAACAGAAGCAACATATCATCTTTTTTACGGATGTTTGCTATTCTACAACATTCTCTTTTTTAAAATAAACTAATTTCGAATTAATTCATGTAAATGCAATAGTCAGAAACAGACATAAACAAAAAATATTCGTTCATTATATTAATTAACTAAATATAAAAAAAACAACTGAAACAAAGGTCTGTTAACCGCAGTCTTTTCGCTTAATAAAAACAATGAGTGAAATAAAAGTATTTTATTTTTATTATGATATTCTACTCATGATTTAATATAAATATTTGTTATTATTCAGAAATTAAATTATTTTTTTTAAATTACTTATTTGTCTCTTATTCCACTTTTTTTTAAAAGAAAAACGATATAAACAAAACCGCGTTTCGTGACTTCGAGGCAATGGTGAAATCTGTATTTTGTACAAAAATAAATGGGACGAGGTAAATCAATGAGAAAAGTGGAGGAGTTTATTTGCGTTTCATGATTGAAACTAAAGTTCTGTTTGGTTTCGTTTACTTCCTGTGACTGCATAAAGAACTTGTTTGTACAGGATTTAATATTGGGAATATTTTGTCCGTATTCCCACAGTGAATAAAAAAAGCACCATTTTATTTACGTAAAACATCTCATAATATATATTTGTGCTCTAAATAAAATGCAGTATTTAAAGAGCTGATAAAAATTCAAACATCACTCAAGGGCGATGAAGTCGGACAGGTGTCAGAATATTGCCATCTATCTTTTAGCACCATGTAAAATGTAACGACCTCACTTAAGACTCACCCCCCATTTCATGGATGTTAAAACGTACATCAAAGACCATCTAATTTCCATATAAAATGCTAAATTTTTTACATTAACATTTTTCATTTTACGTTATGAAACAGAAATTGTGAACACGTCATACTTTCTTTGTTTTACTATGTTTGCGATTTCTATTCTACATCAAAATTAAATAAACATTATAGAAATATGGAACAAAAATAAAAACAATTTATTTAAACAAGGGTATTACCATTAATACATTTGTAATGATGTCGTGACCCGGTATGGGATTTCTCTGGACACTCGTGGAAATATCTTTGTTGATGTTCGTTGCGGACTCCCAGTGGGCCTTTTGTGTGAGTTAAGTAGAAGACGATTTATAAAATGTTTCTTTAATAATAAACTAATGTACAACTAGACTTATATAAACTTTATATCTCGAACCGTCAAGGATCAGACCTAACTTGGAACTGACTGGAACTATAAGTGTCGCCTTATATACAAAATATTTGGGGGTCGAAGATGTTTTCACTGTGAATGTAAAGTCTCTAACTATATGCATGAAACAATGCAATGCAACGAACAGTCCCATCTGTACAAACGAATGGTTTACGACACACAGGCTGTGTCAGCAAAATATAATAGATTTTAATATACATATACAAACAGTATTATTTAAGAATAACTAATAGGATATAAAATAAATGAATGAAATGTTTAATATTGGTTAGACATAACAATGTAATAATGTTAGATATAAGAAAAAAAAAAATATTACTTCAAGTAATCCTCATTACGTTAATTCTAGAAATGTTATAATTGTTAGGAAATGCTGCGACAAGTCGAAGGTCATTTAAAGCTATTAACGACATCCGACGTCCAACCCATGTCAAAGCTCACGAAGAGTTGCACTAATAAACGAAGACTTCAACTCCGATTGTTAAGAGTCATCTACTTTAGATAGAAAAGGTGCGGCTGATAGATAAATGGCTTCCAACCAAACTTGAGGAGTATCTCTGAACTTATATAATAACAATTGTATCAAGAAATACGAGAAAACTTAAATTGAAAATATTTGAGTGTAAGTATAGTCCTCGGAACTATTTTTTATATACAAGCCTTCATTTGTACAATGATATTATAGAATAATTCAAAAAGTTTCAGTTGTAGAGTTAACAACAATTCAATTTGGATTTTTTCAGTTCAATGTAATATCTTGGAAATTAAACACTAATAAATACTATTTATTATAGAATACCCACCTTTACCACTAAAAATGAAGTTTCTTTCGTTTTCACTTGACGAGTTTTAGAAAGTAGTCTATAAATATACATATAGGTTTGGGAAGTGCACTATAAATATACATGTGGATGTTAATAGGTCAGGACCGATCTACAACTAAAAATGCCTAAAGCTCGCTTTCTGCGGAAAGTGGATATTGATCGTCATTTAGTGGTCAACAGCCGATATCGTCCTTTATGAATTTATTAAACTCGAGAGTAAAGCAGAGCATACTGAAGTAGACGGCCAGAATCACCGAGCACATTTCAACAAAGAAGCGATTCCCAATATCCACCGTCATTTTGCTCACACTCACAATTATTGAACGTCAATTTACGATAACAAAATGTCACTTCTATTCAGTTTCACTGTCACTCACTCTTTTTCTCACGCCTTTGTTATTATCATTTTGAAAGAGGAATCTGTGGAAACTTTACTAAACAAAAGTGTTACGATAATGTATTTGCCGGTTTATTGTACCCTTCAATAATAAAATTTACTTTAAAAGTATTGACTTTTCCATTAAGCCTAATAAACTGCCGAAAACTTCTCGCACGACTTGATACTTAATAAAAAGGCATAAATTGAACTCTATTGCTTTTTCCTAATGGAACCGCCGTGCTTTACTTATTTAAGATAAAAGATGTGCCCTTTCAGAAAGAACGTCTTCGATATTTACTTACGTTTCAACAGACATGTTCGAATAGTACCTACACATTTATTCCAATACTACTCAAAACCAAACTAATTAAGAATTTAAAGACCAAAGTATTAACTATAAAAAAATAACAAAAAAGATGTTTTTAAAATGAATTAAATTTTTGGATCTACTAATAATTCACTGCCTATATTTGAACTCATTTGTTTACTGCGTTTGAAAAGTTTCTAAAATTATACACTAATTATGAGCCATATGTCATCTCGTTAATAAACTCATTAGTGTTGCTATTTATTCTAATGTACACGGACGTGGTCATAATTCCTTTGGCGCTCCAAAAATACAATCTCGATTTTTCTTTTTGTAACTTAATTACTTACATTACCATCGTATATAAATTAAATCCCTGAATACGTAATAAGGATGTCTTTTTTTAGTACGAACATAACTACATTTATATTTAGTAAATCCAATTACAATTAATTACATTGTGGTAAGGCGTTTCTCCGTAATGATAAGACATTTGTAATTGGTACGCTCCAGCCCATTTCGTGTACGCTTTCGTCCATTTATCAAACCATAATAAATATTATATATAATTAAAATATACTATTTGTATACAATTGTTAGTTTTATTATTAATAATTACTCATAATTTTTGGTATTAATATTAGTAACGATGTTACATGACGTTTCTTCAAATTTTAGAATTTTTCATAATAATATTTAACTGACAATATTCATTTAATAGAAGTACAAAATATTTTGCCTCAGATTAATTATACCTACAACTTTAAGTTAATTCAAACTAGTATTTAATTATTGTCACAAACGAATCAGTAAATTAAGTTCGGTTTTTACAAATTTATAGCGTTGTTTATTTTCCAGGATTTCAATGAAGTGCCATTTTGATATTAAACATTTGATATAAGCCATTTTAAGTTCTTTAAGAAGAAATTACGCGTTATTTTATTTGCAACTAACAATGCAAAATAATTACTAACATGAAAGATAAAAACGAACATTTTCAAGAAGTTAAGGATCAGAAAAAGGTATGTAAAGATAATATGAATTTGTGATATTATATGATTAACCGAACATATGTCTTCGTTTAAAAAAATATTCTATAGATATTTCTTACAAAGATAGTTAACATTCTAGTTAACCTAATGAATAATATCATTAAGAACAAATTGAAATAATTCACAAATTATTTTCAATATGCATCTTTTTCATTTGAGACGTGTATTCTTTTAATAAATCAACATTGGTGATGAAAAATAGATCATCTTAAAAATGAAGCTGCAAGAAATAAATGTAAAGCAGAATGTGATCAAAAAAAGATAGAATTGAGAAATAATTTGGTGAGATTACAAAGCCGTTGTTCATTTTGAGCAGTTTCTAAGGAACCAAATGGCAAATTCAAGAGTCAACAACTAATGAAACTGGAAGAAATAAAAAAGGACAATAATTAATAAATTGTGAAGGAATAGTATTTTACCAAATAAATACATATGGTAAAAATTATTGGAGATAATTGGCAACTGATACATCCTCATTATAGCATTGATCCTGTATCATTAGATTACCATTTATTGCGAAGTTTCGAAACTCTTTGAATGGTGAAACTTTTACTAATGATGATCGAACTTAGTTTAGTCTTTTACCGATAAGAATCAGAGGTCTTATGAAGGTGGAATCAAAAAGTTTTCAGAAAGATGAAAAAAGGCGTCAGAAAAACTCTATAAAAATTGTTTTATAATACAAAACCGAAATTACTTTATTATCAATACTTGGTACTCTATATTAATAAATGTGTATCATATCATAATTTTTTTTAAATATATTCCATAACTATATAAATATATAAATCAATTAATTATAGAAGATTTATCTTTATGATAAACTAAAAACTATTTAATTCTAATCCATTGACTAAACTATATTAATAATATAGCGCAGAAAGACCTATGATATACAGTGCTTTGCAGCAATAGCATTATATTTTATTTATATGTCCATTGTATTTCTATTATATTCATTTCATATTTTTTCTTGTAGTTAGTGTTGCAATACTTGTTGTTATTAATATTGTTATTATTAACATATATTTGCAACAATTTTATAACGATTTTCTTTACTTACATAAAATTACTTAATGAGTGTATATATCAAATGTATTTATGATATTTACATAATTTGAAACAAGTTTATTAACGAATATCGTAGGTTTGTATATTAATGTAAAATATTGCGTACTTTTATGTCCTAGACTCGTTTGCGTAATTACCTACAACCTATGTGTTATGTTCATAAATTTTAGAGTAATCGTGCATGTAAATCACAAACAATATTGGACCATATGCCGACTGGTCCCCGGCGAATATCACTCATGGTTTATTTAATATACAATCAATGCAATAAACCAATCTCAATTTCTATATGTGCGATTGGTAATTAAATCTTAAATAGCTTGTTCATGGCAATAGTAATTTCATCTTTTATTTAACAATCAAGCTACAGTAGTACTTGCTAATTAAAGTAAGGTTTATTCTTATTTAATTTAACATTGCTTTATGTATGAAAAGTCATGGTTTACTTTAGTTTACTTCAAAGTAAACAATAGCATATAATCAGTTTTTAGATATACATCCTAAAAATGAATCGATATTAATAAATGAATCCTTAAGCATTACGCCTGGAATTAATCGTATGTTTTTTAATAAAAAATAATATAACATTAGATCGGAATTCTTCGAACCTTTAAATCATGTGCATTAACTTTAATAACTATATTTATTAATAATTTAAATTATATTTTCATTAGGCATTGAAATGTCAAATATGGTGGCTATTTATGTATATTATATAAGAGTATGATAAATTGCTGAACAAATCTGATATGGTTAAACTTGGCGAAGGGCAAGGACAAAAATCAGTTATGAAAAGTTCTCCCGATCAACTTCTTTGGAAAGATTATGTTTCCTAGGACGGTGATGAACTGGCGCACCATCAAATATCTTGGTATCTACCTAGATAAAACACAAACCTATAAGGAACACCTGAAGTTGACAGTGGCCAGACTGTACGAAGTGATGAGGCAACTCTATCCACTGATGGCGCAGAGAAGTGGACTAAACAGAGAAATCAAGTGCTCATCCAGAAAGCCTCATCCGCCCGATCATGAGCTACGACGCTCCAGTCTGGTGCAACGCGAGCAATACAATTTTCACATCCTTCAGGTGTGCTAAAACAAGTGCTTACGTCTGGAACCCCGTCGAGACATTTACACTCGTATCATTGACTTGCACGAGGAGGCCAACATTCCTAGGATACAAGACTACGTGGTGAAGCTAGCGCAGAACTTCTATTGCACGAAAGTCGAGGATAATTCCAATCAGACGATAGACCCAATAGTCCGAAGCCGCAACACCGATAGAGTGCTTCAAGACTAAATCTTTGTAATAAATATATAATCATTATTTTAATATTATCAAATATAACTAAAATATAGTAAAACAAATGTCAAGAAATGCTTACACAAATGTACTAATATATGTCAAATATGCCAAATAATTTATTAACTATAGAAACTTTTAAAATGAAATGGAATAGTGCGAAAAGATGCTGGTTCGAATCTCACCGCTGACCAATTTTGCTGGCATATACCGGGCAGCAAAATAAGGTATGAATGATAAATTCTGAAAAGGTTCAGAAATAGGACCGTAACATTTAAAAAAACAATCTGATACGTATACAAATTATTATTCTTTATTCGAGTTGGAAAAATAATTTCTTTAGGAAAGAAAACCCTATCGTTAATAACCATTTATAACAATTGATTTTATTTTATTTCGTTATTATAATTATTGAATAACATATGATTTATTATTTAAATGTTTTTTATTTAAACTCCTACAATTCTATTTTGATTAAGATTTTGGAATGTAAATAACAAAGTTATATTTTGAATATTTCAATAAATAACATGTTGTAAATAAATATAGAAAAACACGAAGGAAAAATATTAAAACTACATATTTTCATAATTAAATGTTTTGATCTTTTCGAACATCGTTGTATTGACTACTACTAAATAATATTAAAATTATATCATTGATTTGTGATACAAGTTATTTTTTCTGAATAATGTAATAAAAGTTAAATATCCTTCTTCATTTTGTGAACGTATAGTTTACATCTATAGAAATTATTTATATATCATCTAAATATTATTATTGTACAGCAAGTAGCTACATTTAATTTGTATTTTCTAAAAAGAAAGATTTTTTTAAAAATAATTTTAATTAAATTAAATTTGATCTTCATATTTTGTTATAAGCTAGTTTCAATTAATATCAATAAAACAAGATCGTTTTTATTAAATTTACATAATTTTTAATAACTTGCTTAATGAATAATTTTAAATATGTTGCCTTTGTGCACATTTACTTATGAGCAAGCCTGTACATTAGGCAATTAATATCGAGTAAATTAAAGCCAAAATTAGTATTTGAGTCAGTCACAAGGGAGATTAGTATTCCACGGTTAACGTATGTAATGCAGCTTGCAATTAATAATTACACCGTAAATCACACTACCCGAAATGCAGATAACTAAGTTTACATGCGGTGCTGCAATATCAGAACTAGGATTTTTTTGCTGTTAATTAAAATGATTTTCATTTAGTAATATAAATTTTTCAAATGAAATATAATACAATATTATTTATTAATTTAATTAACACACATTTAGTAAAATTGGTTTATTTCTGATTCTAAATGAATCTAATGGATTATATATTATTATTCTATATTGATTTTCTTGTTAGGGGTGGTCTGGTGTTGGTTGTCACAATGTTAATTTCACAATGTGTATAAGATGTTCGGTTAGTTCTATGTTTCATTACCAGGTTATACAGGTAAATGGTAACAATGATGAACGTTGTCCAATCCTCTCACAATTTACTTTTTTAAGATGAATAAATATATTTTACACTATTCTAAATTTTGATTTTGTAGATATAAAGAAAAGAAGATAATTGTAATAATTGTACTTGCTTTTACGTTTTTTTTATAATAATCGTATTTACAACAAATATATAATTCAAATATATTCTTGTTAAATTGCTTTGATGTACAAAACTAATTTATTACAAAAGGGTTTATTAAGAAAAAAATATGAGTAAACTAGATTTGTATGAAATCTTAAGTTTATATATTTGCTAGTCAAAGAAAATCGGAAAGTTAGCAAAAGGATTTCGTATTATTAAATAAGAAAGATAGTGACGTCTATGTATGATTTATATTAGCAAGAAGTCTCGATAGTTTCGCAAAGTTATTTATGTTATCGCGGCAGATCAGGACAGAAGTTGCGCAATAACTTGGGATCCTGATAAATAGCCATTGTTTCACCCCACAAGTTTCGGCGTTTTACTCTCATTTATAGGATATATAACGCACACATTCTCTCCGTTTTCCCCTTTTGTTCCAGTTTCTATTTTTTCCAGCATCCTTTATCCACAAAAAAAGGAAAAACGCGAAACTACAATCCGGCCACGGGCAAAACCGATGGAATCTTAACGAAGAGAAATGGACTTTATCAAGATCGTATTTCGTAAAAATATTATTAATAAATAAAAACTGCAAATCCCCCCGGAAAGCGAAAGGGGTTTTATCGTGCCGACATTTAAATCGTTTACCGGAGGGAGAATGCACGAAAATAACGCACGGGGATGAAACAAACAAACAAAAAAATATTTGCAGCCCGGAGGCTGCTGAAAACAATGCGGGATGCGAGTTCACATACATTAGCAGATAACGTAATTTGGAATGTGCGAAATAAACTTATAAATCAACGAATTTACGTGACTGTCGAGAATTGGGAATTGAATATATGTATGTACTACGAGTTGTTGTTGTATTTATTTGTTGTTTTATTTTTCGGTCCTACTGCAATTTTTGTTTGTGTCTGTTACGCTAACTCGGCTCCATCCCCAGCAGGAATTTACATAACGCTTTGTGCTCGATTGGAAAATTTAAAATAACGCGAAAAAAATAATATGGGATACGTACAACTGTAATGGAATTTCGGGCACTCAATGTCACTGAAACAGATAAAATAAAAATACAAAATAATCTCAAATAACAATTGTACACGTTGAATCAAAAAAATATTAACAACATGAATATTTTTCAACGATGAACCTGCTTGAAATAAAATTATTCCGCTGACATGTCATAAACGTGAAACGTGTCTTTTTAATTAAAAAAAAAACAGCGTTCACTCGGGAAATCATATTTGGCATTTGATATTTGCAAAATCACGAAATTCGCTGTTGTTCTACAATCTCATATAAACAATTGATTTTGTGTATTTACACTTTTTTATTCACGTTATTAATAAAAATAAGTACACAAATTTATATATTTATATTTAATATTCAATAATTTAAGTTCATATAAGATATATCTTTAGCCAGCAAGGATATAAAACAAACAAAAAAAGATTACTAAATATAAAACTATATTCGAGGATTGGCTGGCAGATAGATGTTTTACATTGGATATAGCAGAACTACCAAATGTTAGGGATCGGAAGTGGATTGAGTTCTTTTGAGCTAAGGTTAAGTTTTGTATCTAGCAATATGCCTACGTATTTTACAGAAGGCATATTTACGGGAGCTTAAAAAGGTAATATAGGAAGACGATAATATAATGTGGTGGAAGGCAACTAAAAATGTAGTTTCAGAATGATTTATTTTTAAACGCCACTTGTTGTACCAGTTTTTGAAAGACATTTTAAGAAGAAGCATGGGATATAAAGAATATGAAGGGTGGGATCGAAGGTATTGGGGTCGGGGCTATAGCAATTGGAACAAAAATGTTAAACTACAAAGGGGTCGAGGGTGATCCTTGTGGACCACCTTGTAGCAATATGAAGGATCTGCAGAAAGAAGCGCAAATCTTGACTGGGATGGTACGATTTTCAAAGAAGTTCTTGATTAAGTTAATGAGCCGGGGAGAGAGTTTGGGACGGGTAAGTTTGAATAGGAAACTTTTTTTTATGGTTTATGTTTAAAAACCGCTCATCACAAAAATCTTGTGCGAAAGGTTCAAATCTCATCGCTGACCGATTTTTCCAGCATTTACCGGTCAGCACTAGAAAGTAGTGAGGCTGATAAGGACCGAAAACGTGCCAGAAATAGGGCCATAACATTAATAAAAGAAAGAAAACTGCAAATGTGAACACAGAACAAAATACATAAATAAGGAGACGAATTAAATCGCAATCATTGATACACAGCAAGGAATTCAACAATATCGACACATTTCAAAATAAGTGAACAAGTTAAATATATCTCAATATAAACACGCATCAGTAAACACTAGTATATGCAATGACCGGGACCCAGGGGTTCTTATCAAAATAGTGGACAGGTAAGTTAATTACGATGCAATTTGTTAAATATGTAAGGTACATGCGATAATAAATATATAAATAAAAGTGAGTTAAAAATAAATACATAAAAAGTAAAATAACAAATAGATACACAAAAATTCAATAAATAGATAAATTATGATAATATTCAAAGAACACAACTACATTTTGTGATAAAATTTAAAATCAATTTATAGATGTTATGTTATACATCAGGGGGCGGGGGCAACCTGCGGCTCTTTGAAAGATTATTTGTGGTTCTTGATAAGTGTACCCGAGTTCCCTTTTCATATTTGTACTATTATTTTAATACCTTTTTTGCATACCTTTTAAATACGTATTTAATTCCGGAAAAAAAATGAAAAATGGTTTCACTTCAGTTGCTTCAGTCCGCTTGTCCGCTTTAATTGGCTTTAGTGCGCTGCAGTCACGTTTTTAAACAAGCGAGTCAATCACGAGTATTAACCATATAGATTTGAAAAGGTAAGCTGTGAGTCTTAGTAGTTACACTTTGCATCTATAATCTCAATTATTATTATGTTTTTGGGTTTATTGTCTTCAATTTTATCCAAGTAATCTATTTGAAGTACTATGTTTTAGAATAAATAATATTCTAATTTAATATTTTATATAATGAAACAGTCGTATAATTTACAATAACATTCACAAAATGATGAGAATCCATAATATTTAAAAACATTGAAAATCGAACAATTTCAAAAGATAGCACATTGCGTTTTTCATCTATTAAGTCTTTGAATGTAATGTACTAGAGTGGATATTTAAATCATTTGTATGAATTATTTATATTAAATTTATCACCTTTATCGTTAAAGAAATACCAATAGTTTTTAAAAGTGAAGAAATGTTTATAACATTTATTGTTTTTTTTCATTTACAGTATATTGCCGACACCTGTACAATCTGTAAGGGATCGAGATAATGAGAGGAGGTAAAGGGCCTTAGATAAACCAAGCAATGTCTTGGATGTGGCACAGCCAATAGCGTCACCATATGGAAAACGCAGAGGCTGGATACCCAGGTATCAGACTACGGAGATGGGGGAGCGTTCCCAGAGATACATGTTTTACAGTATCCACTGGAAATGGGCCAAAAGGGAAAACAAACGTCCAACGCCTTGGCGGTACAGTTGGACTCTGAGGGAAAGATAAAATACGATGCAATAACGAGGCAAGGACATGTCAAAGATAAAATTGTATATTCAAAATTGTCGGATCTGCTACCGGTCGAGGTATTTATGGATGAGAACGATCCGAGTTTGCAGAAACCTGATGAGAAGACAGGCGGAACTATGGCCAACAACTTGTACAGACCTGGAATATTGACATGGATGTTTACGGTAAAAACCTGGACAAGTTGGTGAAGACCAATCGCTTCGTTCTGGACAAGGAATTCAGCGGCACTGATCTGGCCCAGTGCAGTTCGAGAAGCAGGAGGATCAGTGCGGTTTGGATCAGTTCTTGAGTCAAGCGAAGAGAGCCAACAAATGCAAGGAACCCGAAAGGACTAGGGATGACAGGGACAAGAGGAAACGACGTGATTGAGTGTGACATTCTGTATGATTCACCTGACTTTTGTACATACAACAAATATTTGTTTTTTATATATAAACGTGAACATTAATTAATGACTATTGAATGACAAAGAAATAGTGGAATGCTCGTCGTTACGTTTTGATTATACAAATGATATGTTCCTGTATGATCTTCAGTAATGAAGAAACAATAATTGTTAAGCTGGAGATTGCGTTTCCCAAATTACAAAGATAAGATAAAAATATAATCTCGTGGTTCCGAGATTCAGCACCCTATTAATATGCGTTACAAACTTAAATTATAAATAAAATATATAAAGAATCATTCAATATCTTGAAAATAAATAATTTGCAATAAAAATCTCAATAAAGCTCAAAGGAAAGCAGAGAGTACTAATAGTAAACAAAAATTTAAGAGACTGAAAAACAATACATGGCACTACTAAATTATAAAATACATAAGTGTACATTGTTAAGACAACATAATTGATATAATTCCTCCATTAAATGTTAACGTAGCCTATATCGAATGCTCAATTACATGCAAATTCTGTTTTTTTATGAATAACCAATAAGATTATCGTTTAAAAGAAACACTGCAGTTTCATTTGCAGAATTAGATACGGAAATACAGTAAAAATATTTACTTAACCCCGGATAGAAATAAACGATTCTTAAAATTTCGTAGTAAATATATAAGTATAGGTTAAAAAAGAAATTAGATTTTTGTTTGTTTGAGCTATCTAATACAGAAAATAACTCTGATATGTATATGTATATATATCCCAGCGTTTTTTTTGTAAATCGATTTTACAGACAGCTGGAACAAAATTAATCACATCACTTGAAATTAAAACAATCATAAGTGTTCAAACGATTCGAGCCTGCTATCGTTTTTGCAACTTGCAATCTTCTCATTATTGCAAAATAAATTTGTTGACTAGCTAAAGTTCGTTTAGTTGCTTATTAGTTAGTTGAAAGTGTAATCGTATAAGATTTCCTCCTGTTCACAGACGAATTTGGTAGGAAAGAAACCCATCTGAAAAAAAAGTATATATTATTGCATTTTTTATGAGACTAATTAGCAAACTTTGTAGTATTTTCTCAATAAAACGGTCTATTGGCCGCAGACTTTCTATCTTATAAACATATTTTTTCTTAAGAGAATTAATGAAGGTTGAAGAGAAATGAATCCTAACCGTATGTCTCGGATTATTCAAAAGTGGTCAAAGTGCACTCAAGTGTAGATATGTATTATACACTTCGTTTAGAGCAGCGTTTTCCGAGAAAACTAGTCACAGTGAACAAGTTTCCAAATTACTGCTAATATTTTATTATTTTATTAAATGGATTAGGGGGAGGGGAGGCGCCAAATGGTTAAATATTTTTAAGGGAGGCGTAGTAACATCAAGTTTGGAAACCACTGGTTTAGAGCAAGAATAATATCAATCTACTGTAATGTTATGAATATATGGCTGACTGAATAACCCGGAATATATCTGGACTGTGACAGAACAGAACATGTGGTATATAACCGTTCGTAACAGTTGATTATTTCAAATTTTATTATTATTAATCATAGGTCTTTCCCTAAAATCTGTTTAACTATTTTCAGTTTCTTCTATGTTCTGATCTAATATGTTCTACTTGTTGACAGGAAATCTGAGAACAAGTACAAATAGAACAGCGAAAACACATTACAGAGAAAAATAGGACATGTTGTTTATAGCCGTTGCCCTGGTTCATCATTTTTAATTTGTAAAAGTAAGGTCAATCCGTAAAATATCTTCTTTCCAGTACATGTATTGTATTATATCTTTGTTTTCAGTATTCTTTATTTTAGCTGTTCTGTTATTACATGTACGAAAATATAGAACATAGTGAATTTACTAGCTAGAGGAGCTTCAAATAATTTTAATCGAAAAATAATAAAGAAATGTTGACTTACGCCTCGACGTGCCAATCCCTTCGACCATCCATCTGTTTCCTCTCTATCGATAATAATGACAGTTTCCTTTTCAACAAACCAAAGGCGTCCTGCTTCGGACGGCTGGTAAGTTATCATGACCATGCATTTGATTTGACTATAAGAAACTTACTTATGAACTTGCGTCCTTATCAGCCTTCACTACCTTATTTTGCTGACCGGTAAATGTCAGAAAATTCGGTCAGCATTTGATTTTTATAAATTTTAATTATAAAGTTTCAATATAAATGAAACTATTTATATTGAAACTTCAAAATTAACAATAGTTTCTATATTTGTTATGAAATATTTTTTGTTAGCTCTTGTGCAGCGGAGACTACTACAGCCATACGCAGAATTATTTTAAATAACGCTGTACGAAAACCGAGTAAAAGAGTGCTGGGGGCAGTGGCGCAATCTATAATGCTGTATGCAGCTTCCATATGGGAAGAAGCAATGATGATGAAAAGCAGCAGGAGATTGTTTGACACGGTCCAGCGGAAATGTGTAATCAAGATATGTATGAGTACCACCTATAGAGCTGTTGCTACTGAGAGAAAAGAGAGACTGTCGGGGCTTAGCAAAACCGATGCAAGAGACATACAAAAAAACAAAGGTGGCAGGAGAAATGGAAAAATTCAGAGAAACGAGCCTGGACTAGAAGACTCCTTCCCGAAATTGTTACTTGGATGACTAGAAAGCATGGTGAAACAACATTCCATCTGACTCAGGCACTTTCCGGACACCTGCATTTCCTCTAGAAGAAAGAGGATGTGCTGGTACTGTGAGGAAAATGACAGAACGGAGCACACGTCATTCAATTGCCGCAGGTGGGCTGCAAAGAAACATGAAACTGAAGCAAATCTAGGGGCTGTACTGAAAAGTAGCGACAGCTGGCAGATAACACGCTATGCGACAAACGTATTCTCTACCAAGGAAGAGGATCATCGGAGGATGAAGAGACTGAGCGAATAAAATAGCAGTGGAAGCCAACAACGAATAGGACCGACAGGCAAGACAATCAACGCATCAGGGCAGTAACATCAAACAGGACCTGTATGCTGATGAAGAAGAGAAGAGGTTTTTAGTGGGTAAGAATCCCACAGTACCCACCGTTCCCTATGCAAGATTTTCCTCTTCTCAGAACAAAAAAAAATATTTTTTGTCTAATATATATATATATCTTTATAAGTAATATAAGACTGTTTAATGATCTTATACAAATGTTATATAAATTTAGTTAATATATAAATATATTTGTTAAAACTAATTTTAGTTTTATTAGATATATTAATAATTGTGAGTTTATGGTAATTTGATAATATTAATAAATAGGTTTATTCAGGGGCGAAAAAAAATTGGTCAATAACCTGTTTTATTAAAAATACAATGAAATACATTCTACTAATAATGATTAAAATAAACTGAAACGCAAACAGACTTAAATAAATAATAAGTAAATAATCTTTATAAAAATGAAACATTTTTAGATGTAACGACCGTTAATGAAATTATACAAAGAAAAATAACTAATAATTATGGTAATCTTCATTTCTAATTATAAAACTAATATGTAATTGCCGTGATAAGAGAATACTATAATTTTAAGTGGGGAATTTTGTTCTGAGAGATAAAATTAAAAGGGAGTAACTTTAATCATCATTTCGGTTGTAGCCGAGCTCCCGAGGACAATTCTCGTTCCATCCTTTATTTCCATGCTTAGTCCCCAGACTTCCGCATGGATATCGGGTTCAAAAACATATCCAGCCGATGCTTTAATTAAGTTGGCTCCCGTTTGCCGAAATTACAGCGTTTATTAATATAAACTTCGGTACTTGACCTAGCTGTAAACGATGGGCGGTAGGTGTTTCCCATTTTATGTGTCAATGTTTGTTTCAAGATGCAATAGCAATCTGCAATTGTACGAAACCCGTTTATACTCGCAAATCCTTTGAGCCACGGCTTCGTGTTGATGCATTGCTTTATTACTGCATTGTTAAATTTGTTAGAAATATTTCAAGAAATTCTTCACCGAGATGACATCAGACAAACTCATCTCATCACATCAAGTGCAATTACAGCGCTGCTCGCTGCGGGCTCGCTTTACATTCGGATGTGAATCTCAGTAGTTTTTTTTTACTGACAAACCATTCTAATTTTACATAGTTTAAATTGAAACAATAAATCATTAAAATTATTAATTAGTTAAATTCAAAAATTCAATTATGATTATTTAATTATCTACTTATAATTAGTGTTAATACTAACAATTCAAAAACCTTATTTTTTTTATCTCTGATCATCTGTTAAAATTTGGTTTTCCTGTTCAATATTTAAAATATACCAATGATATTAACATTTGGCAATTTATTTATAGAGAAAATAATTAAAAATAAATATAATACATTGTACAATGGCTCCTACAGTCTCATTGAATTAATGCAAATATTTTAGAGTAGTTGAAAATGGTTAATTATTCCAAGTCTATTAAAACTTAGATTATTAAAGCTCCTACAATACAAAAATAAGCCTATTAATCTAATTAGTCTAAAAAGTCGGCTTATTGTATTATATATTAAAATACAATATAATAAAAACATTAACAGAAAGGCTGGCCAAAGGGCTATCTCCCATTGGCCTTGGCTCCCTATATTTAATATATTTATGATTTATTCGATTAACATTTGAGATATTATTATTTACAAAATGTTGGTTTCATATTTATACTTATCTTGATTTGAACTTTTGTTTTCATAAATTGTATTTATGAAAATTCTACAATCAAACATAAATATATCTTTCATACAAATTATGGTACCATTTAATCATTTAGAAATACCTTTGTTAAAAAATAAATAAATAGAATAAACGAATAATAAGAGATAATAATATGCGAACAATAATTATATTGCTGAAACTATGTAATGTTGGATAATGTTCGCCACTTCATAATTTTACCCTCTCGGTTATGTACGTTTTCATTTTACGAGTATAACGATAAGGTTCTGTGAAAGATATTAAACGTATGCATTAGTCCAGTTATCAACGAGACATGTAACTATTATTCACCGTAATAAAACTGTAGTTCGTTGAAGCAATTTGTTACAGAAACTAGGTGAATACATCTACAACAATAAAACGACCTCCTTTTAGCAATATTTCATAAAATATTACGTAAAATTCGAAGTTGGTTTAACACTTGCCTAAATATTAAAAAAATATATAAAATATCTACATTTTTTTCTATATCAAATTGTATGTAATGTGTTTAGGATATAGAGAATTTATTTTCATATTGATTTCTTTTAAAAAAATAAACAACTTTTTAATATCTTCTGAAATAATTTAATTTAAAAAAATACATATTTTCCTTAATGTATATATATTTTTTGTGTTCACATTTTTCGAGCTTTCTACATTGGTATATTCTGATTAAGCTTGGAATTCGTGTGTTTTAGAATTGGTATGATCCCAAGCCCACCCCAATAAAGGGGGAAGACATCGTCATCAGGTACCACGAGGCTGATTGTAAATCGTACCATCGCGACTAACTGACTGGACATCATCATCCACAACATACAAAGTGCAATAGTGCAGTGGTGTCTGGATACATTCGTTATCGCGAAAATTTATTATATTTTGGATGTTGTGCAACGTTGTTGGTAAACAACGTATGCAGCGTGTCTTAAACAGACACATATTCGAATAATATTTTTCTCAATATACAGATATCTTGCTTCCAGCCCCTTCTCCAGCATATTTGGAAATTTCTTGAAAACTATAAACTTGGTTCAAGGACTTCCTCGGTCTGTTTTTATAATAATGTCTTCGAAGAACAGTATGCCCTTTTGAAGGAATGATTCTAGATACATTTACCTTTTTTATTTGGTGTGTATCTGGTTGCCACGAAATTTACAATCTGTCCTTTCGGATATTGAGTAAATTACCTATCATGCACTTATTTTAGAACCGTTGCACACCAGCAACTAGTCTTTGATGAGTTTTAGGATCATAAAACCCTATTATCAGGGATTGGTGTAACCAGAAATTGAACCCCTGTCTCCGGGTGGTAGACAACGACACAACATTTCATCTTTTACTCAACTATTTTCTTCTCTCGTTTAATTCCTCAATTGGCATAAATATAACAGACACGCAGCGTACAATGACAACACACTGTTTACCAACATCCAAAATATAAGAAAATGTTGGCGGTAACAAATGTCGGGAATTTTATATATTGGGATAATTGATGTCGGGAATTTGATATATTCGGGATAACGGATGTCGAGAGTTTGATATAGTCGGGATAAAGAAAGTCAGGACTTCATACAGTCGGGATAACAGATGACGGGAGTTTAAGCATTGGGAAAGTGAGTTTCGGGCAATCGAAATAGACCTTGAGTAATGTTAGCAATAATAAATCTAATAGCAAAAGTTTTTTTTTTAAATAACATTAATGAAAAAAAATCATGCGAGAATCATATTTTATATAAACGTTTGAGAATAACAATAATATAATTTTTCTTTGTTGTTTTTGAAAACATCATTTATGTAAAGCGAAGTACAGATGTCAGGAATAATAAAGTGGATCTCACAGTAAAACTTATTCAATGAAATATGCCGTCGACATTACATCCCAATTGCATTAATGAATATGCATTATGGGCAAAAACTGGGGCACGACTGGCAGAAACTCGAAGGAATAGTACGGAATAAATTACAATTAATGCAGTCGAATAAGTTATTGGTCTAAGATAATCCATAATCCACTATCAATTTATTTCATTCAATTTACTTTTCCAACGAAAAACGAAGGATTTTAGTACTCTTATTAAATTTAGTAATTAATTGAAGTGAAATATATTATACTTAGGCTCTTTGCTTACAAAATATATTGTACAAATACTAAATATATTTACAATATGTCTACTATTTATTAAATTAATCCTTATTATTACATTTATCAATATATTTATTTTTTGATAATTTTATAAATAGTATTACAATAAATTTGAATATTTTTATTAAAAGAATATTGGAATAATTAAAATATAGGCAGAATGTTTCGATTATGGTTAATAATTAATTAATTTTGGGTGAAAAATAATTTCAAGAATTTTTCGAACTGGAATTTTTCATTAAAAAAAGCCGCAACGGGATAATTCCTATTTACAATTTTGCCACATTTTCATCATTTTTTTGTGTTGACATTTATTCTGGAATCTCTGTAACTCGCTTTATTGCATGAGCATTTGGGTATCAACGTTTACCTAATTTTCTGTGCAAACAACAAACACATCGAATTGGGATTGCTGATTTCGTACCAATGGATATAGAGCGAAGGGGACCGAGGGGAGTCTCTGTTTGTGGTCATTTGGATGAAGCAATTATTTAATTCGTGAATATTCATGATGCCCTGCGTGCTTCGCTAACTGAACAAAGTCAGTTATTTTAATTATTCCGACGTGCAACTTTCATTAGAATGAAATGAAATCTACGTAAATAATGTTCTTTAAATTCTGCCACCGTCGTTCCTGTTGTTGCTCTTGTTTTTCATTTGTTTTGTTTTTTTTTGTCAAATGTTGTGCACTCCTGGTTGGTTTTTGTTTTTTTTTTCATTCGCTCGCTCGTAAATCGCTTTTCGTCCAATTTAAATAGTTCCGAGCATCTGCGATTAATTAACTATACCCTGCGCAATTTATAAGGGCCTTCCAATTTGGACGTGTACGCATGTTTTTTGTGAATTGAATCTCGTGTCAAAATGAGTGATTATGAGGTAATTGTGCAACGAACACGTATTACGTTTCTAGAATTCATTAATTAAAATATAAACTAAATTGTTTATATTGATAGTTCGCACTTTAACAATTAATTAAATACAAATAGAACAATTAATGAATACATTCCATTTTTCGTAAAGTGGGATCTCATGGTTGTTAAACGCATATATACATTTTAAAGAAATAATTGATATTGTATGTTAATAGAATTCAATAATTATAATATTTCTACAATATTTAAAACAATTTTTACTAAAACCATTCATGGGGTAAAACGTGCCTACGATAAAAGGCGGTTAGAAAAGATTCATCAAGACTTCAAGATGAACAATACTCAAGGTTTCTATAAAAACTCACTAAATATGCTCTACCTAGCCTATACTTCAAAGACCCTAAGGGAAAAACTGCCTATAATGATAAGGATAACTGCAATATCCTGAAAAAATATTTTGAGACTCTTCTTAACAGTGAAAGCCCAGAATCCCAATTAGAAACAAGCAGTTTTTAGTGACATTCATTATCTTCAAAAAGGCTTATGTCTTCATTGATCGACCCACTGTTTAATATACTGAAAGAACTAGGACTAAAACAAGAGCAATTATTCAGAAAACCTTAACCAATACTACTTCCAAATTACAGAGCCCTTCCAAATCAGGACTGATATAAGTTAACAGGACTGAAAATGGAATCAGATTGGGCTACAACACACAGAATGGAAACAATAACTGACACCATCTGGAAATACTTTTTAATGCCATATAAGAAGAATGAACCCAATGCGAATTATAAATAGGATTTTCACCTACTTTCTCGAAAAGAAAACTAAGAGAAGTTGGTTCACTTAGGTGGGCAAGGATTTGCAATTAATGGAAATTACAGGCAGCAATATCTGGGCACGTGTCCCTTTAAGCAAAAATAAACAGCACAATGGTTCCAAGAGAAACCTAAGCTTTTAACATGCAATAAATGGACTGTAGAAATGAAGATAGACCATCGAGAACAAATGCGAAAGTACTGGGAAGAAGTTAAAACTCGATACAACAAGAAGTAGTTGAAATGATGTGTTCCGTCGATAGTCGGATCGAAAGAAGAAGAATACAATATTTAATTAAGTGTAAAAAGATGAAAAATATTACACAAACATCTTGTATCTTTCTTATTCATTTTGTACATGTGCATTATATAATAGATTCCTTATTTACGAAATATGCGCGTATCTCCATCTGCATACCAGCTTCAGGCTAAGACTGGAGATATTTTCATTTAAAAATATATATAAATTAATTACAGAATAAATATGTTTTATTTTAACTGTCTAGTGTTACAATAATTATAATTATTGTTATTTTTAACAATATTTATAACAATAATCTAAAATATTAAAGCGATCAATAAGAAAATTCATCTAAATAATTTGAATATTAAAAAACTGTTAATACTATTTTTACAGGGATACAAAAGTTTTGATTGAAAAGTAAACATTATTACATTATTTTATAATAAGAGAGAAAAAAAAACTAGTTATATAAAGTTTTCGATTTATTATTGGAACTCGAGTCGTGAAAGATTGTGGAGGAAAATTAGGTCGTGGGAATTTGTAAATAAAGTAATGGAAGAATGTAAGTGTTAAATTGCTGGAAATAATGGGTTATTTCTTCGATTGGATGAGTTTGTTCGGCGCCCGCTTAGAATTGGACAAGTTATTGGCATCATTGATGTTGACTGTCAATTATCGATGTTACTGCTGTCAATTAGTTGCATGACTGTCAATAACACAGGTTTAACCGTTCAATGATAATGTGGCCCCTCGGTGAACGTTCGAGTATAATAAAACGCCCGTAGCCTATCATTTATTTATTGTAATTTTGCGAGGGAGCAGCAACAAGAGATGACTAATGGCTGCCGAGGAGGCCGTTATTCCCTAATACTTTGTCAGCTTTATGGATTACACATAAATTACATTAACAACCTTGAATGACTAAATTTCGATTGCGCATTTGAGAGCTTTTTTTCTTCTCATAATTATCGATTAAAAGTATATTTATTTATCCTCCATTTTACTAAATTTATATAATTTAAATGTAAAGAAGTAAATAGAATAAAAAGAGCAATACAGTCAAAAATCAATAGACTACACACTTATAAAACTGGATTTAATAAAAGTTAACAAACCAACATACAAAATCTTATTTGATTAATAAGCTAAATCAAAAACAACCTAGAAGCAGTTTTCCACAACTTTGTTGGTACTCATATGAAAGTAGTATCACAAGTATTGGAATCTCAATGATTCTTTAACCTTGATCTCAACATTCAATTAATAAGCAGTTTCCACTTCTTTCTTAATGCCCAAGGTAAAGCTGTTGAAAGTGTTGGAAACTAAAAATATATAATTTAAAAAATTAACAGAATAGTTTCATTAAAGTTATTTCGTCTGTTCAGAAAATATTAACGAATTTATCATTTCATAATTGCGAATTATTTTACAGCAAAATAATGTTTATCCCAAAACTAATTATATTATTTAAGTATCATCAACTTAACATAATATCCATTAGTTGATATAAATTAATATCTGGAATTGAAACAAGGATTTCCGGTATAAATCAATAATTTAATGAAAATCATTTTGCCCAAATTATACCTAACAAAGATGTTTATTATTATTTTAATACTCAAACATTGACTGAAGTCTTTCTGCATTAAAAATATGATATAACAATTCATAACCATTTTTGTAGTATATTAATCAATTTGTAACTTTTATAGTAACAAATGATATTAATCGAGTTTTATTACTTTAAATAATTTACATTGTTGAATGTCTTAAATCAAAATCTGTAAAATAAGTAAATAGTAATTTATGCATCAATTAATATGATACTTCAAGTACTTTTTTTGTTATCAAATCTTTTCAGTTTATTAACAATTTTTTCACGTTTCGTCTTTGGTTTAACATATTATTATAGAGAACGAAATATGCTAGACATTATTACGCAATTAATATTTTTATTTGTATTTTTAAATTAATCAACAAAAATTACTTTATATTATTAAAAAAAACAACAACTAATATTGATTAATATCTTTCTTCTTTTCGTATTTAATACGATTCACTAAATTTTATTTGAAAGTAACTTTTCATGATATATTAAGTTTATATTACATCATATATTAAATATTTTTAATACGTATTACGTACATCCGCATTGCGGACTCCTGCAATACGACATTTGCCAAACTATTTCACGCAGGAACCACAATTATATACGAATACATGAAAATACTACCTGAATTATTTTTTTACAAAATTTCTTCATATTAAAAATGTACAATTCTCAAATTATAAGGAATTTAGAGATTTTGAAGCGAGAAGACCAATGGTCGATAGTCTTTTGGCCAACCTTTATTTGTTTTTTATTTTTTTATGATTATTTAGCATTATTAATTGTTTTAAACACAAAATTATATATATTATTTAAAATATAGATTGTACTAAATTGTTTTAATATTTACATTATATTTGCAGTAATTGATACATGTTGTTATTATATAGTTATTTTCTATTAACAACCATATATGAATATTTTAGATTGGACAGAAATATTGTGATTAATACTACTTAATACTGTGTATTGAGAATACAGTAAATATTGTTTAATTATAATAATTATATTTATTGTTCAACATTCAACTTTGATTTTTATACACAATAAACAATATACGTAATAATTTAATATGCAAGAAAATATTTCATTTTGTATATGGTTAAAATACATTTTCATTTATTTGCTGCACAAAACGAATTCATTAATACATGTCATTAAAAAAATTGTTAATTATTTCCTTACATATGCCATACAAGCAGTGTTTAATAATAAGTAATATTAATAATATAAGCCAAAGGGCTATCGACCATTGGTCTTTGATAATGATATTATAAGGATTTTACTAAAATATTTACCATTACCTAAATTCAGCTAATAGAAATTCTGAGTTTTGGATGCCCTAGTCCTAATTGAGGTCGTCTATTAGCGTTTCGAAAAGGATAAAGCTTTTAATTTATCGTATTTAGTGATATATGAATGGTCCCTAATGCTTCAATTTATATTCTCTTTAAATGGTTCAAGTCTAAATTGATGAGAAAAGTTTTACTTAAAAAAATAAAAGAAATGCTAATAGTAGAGCGAAGCTTTGCGTATTGAATAAGTGCTCATGTATTTGATGAGAATGAGCAGTGCATGAGAGAATTGAATAGCATCGAGTGCGTCTTTCTACCCTTTGATCATTGATTCAATGGTTCCGACCAGATGGATGGTCTGATGCATTTATGCATGTAGCATACTGTGCATTCAAATGAAGTGTTTCCATAATACTATAATTTAATTTAATCAATAAACAAAGTGCATGTACACATATTGATCATTTTGTCATTATATGTTTCATCGATTATTAACGACTACTGTTTATCGAGGACAAACCACAAAAAAATAAAACTTTCAATCTGTTTACTTGAAAGTTTTCAAAGCGTCAAAAGTAAAAGAATAATGCCAGCTTGATGTTAGTTTAAATAACTCGCCGCGATTTAATAAAGAAGAAAAACTTTTTGATTTATTTTTGTATACAAGAATCTGTGATTTATATTTAGAGAAATATATACAATTGATATAAGCTAGAGTTATTAAATCTTGTGTTGAGAATATTGCATTTTTTATTTAATATTATTGTTGATACTTATATTGTTTATAATTGTTACATTCAGTGTTATTAAGAAATGATCATTATATATAATCTCAACTTTTCTACAAAACTTTATTATAAAACTTGTTAATTTATTTCGTATATTTAAAAAAAAAAGATAACGTCATGAAATAGATGAAAACAAAATATGCTTAATAAAAAGCAATCAAGAAAAACGAATAATTAGAAATATATAAATATTGTTTTTACCATTTTTAAACGGACTTACGAAAAAACAAAACAAAAATAATGATGGAAGATAGCCTTGTAATAAATAAACAAAGATTTTCTCCGATTTCCAGAACAAATTGAACAATAAATTAAATTACACTCGAATGGTTATATTCCAGAACCTTAAATCACTCTTTACAGTCCTATTTGTATTAGGCTCAAGGATCCTACTACTAAATAAAGGTCAATACTAATATCCGATCCTCATTCAAACCCTTTACGTCCTTGACCCTTTAGCTCATTCTCCTTCTTTCTAAATGTATTTTCGTAAAAAAGAAAGAATTTATCTCAGTATATAATATATTCGAGCCAAATATATACAGTTTTATAAGGCATAATCCGGATATACTACAGTCCGGTTTTGAAATTTCAATATAAACTAAATTTTAATTGAAAAAGTAAAATTAATTAAGAAAATCGTATTAATAATATAATTGGTTTTGTTTAATATTTGTTCAATTTTTTGCATACACTATATATAGTCGAATCTCCTTTTCTGCGCATTTCTAATCCTAATTAGTCAATTTATAATAATCCTGTATATTTCCGGATTATACAAGATATATGCTATAATAAGAATAGTGTTTAAATTTATTGATTTAAGGTAAGGCTCATTCGCCCAAGTTTAAAAAAAAATGGTGAAATAAAAAAAGTATTTGTTCATTTTACAAATAAATTCATACAAAAGTCATAAATTATAATTTAAATTTAGATATTTATAGAAGAAACACGTTTATTCGCAATGGATCTAAATCAGAGATGCGGTCTACTCATCCAATATTTCACGATGCACTTTAGGTTTTAGAAAAGTTGAAAGTTTGTTTGTTGTATATGGATTGCTTGCCTTCGGTGTGTTATTTTCCTTAAACGAACGACCTTCCGCCTCTACGTTTACTTTAAATTTACCTTCTGCTTTAAAATGCTTATATGTAAATATCGATTTTAGATATTTATATTTTCCTGTCTAAAATATCAAGTTTATAGATTCTTATACAGAAAATCAAAATACCTGAATAACATTATTTTATTTTCTGATTTTGTTTTTACTAATTATTCAAATATAATCATTTTTCAATTATGGAGGCTTCATATAATGACGTAGAAGATTTAACTGCGAATAAGAATCGCACTAGATTCAACTTAGCAGCATGTATATTCTGTTAACAATTGAATTATACAACGTGCTTTACACAACTGTAACAACGGAAGCGAATGTGTATACTATTTAACAAAGTGTGAATAATTTATATAGTTTGATGCATCTATTTGTGTTTCCAGAAGGTTACTCCACGTTAGACCACGTGGTTGCTATGTATTCTCGTTTTGGCTCGTCTATTGTATTTGTGTTTCTCTGTTGCATTCAGGGACCAATTAAATATAAATTAAATTCACTGTGTTTTAATTGTTTTGTTTTAATAATTTAAAACAGTTAAGTGAAAGAAATAATTAACAATTAGATAATTTATATTTATAGTAGAATACATTTAAAGCTGTATCTTCAATTGCTTATAATAATGAAATACGATATTGTTTTTCATGTAGGTTTGGACAGCTGTGGGCATATGGCGAGAAGATCTCAGATGGCACCAGGAGGGGTAAAGTTATATGGAGAAAAACATTAGCTGTGAAGTTGCACCAACCTAAAGAAAATATTTTTTTTACATTTGTGATATAACATTTTCAAATTAATGTTGGTATTGGTTGCAATCGGTTGAATACGGAACCAATCGGCAACATATTCAAAATTTCGTTGAAAAGCAAATAAAACGTTTATGACATTGAGTTTATTTTCTATATGTTTTATTCCTTGGTGACGAGCATTTGTGAAAGAAGCTTTTGGTTATTAGCAAGAAAGTGTATGTATTTATTATCCAGGATTATATGAGTAAGTTTATATTATATCATTTCATAATTCATTAAATTGGTGTTCTTCTCTTAGATATGATTAACTAAAAAGGAGATACGTGATGCATGGATTAGAGACGAGAACTCTTACATTACTGATAGGTGATACATCTAATTTGCTTCTGTAATTAATTAGTAATTGGTGTTTTTTTCTTAGATTTCATTGACCAAAAGGGGATAAGTACAGCCTCAAAAGGGAAGTGATCAACAATGATCAACAACTGAGGGTTTCATCGAGAATTGGATTGCCGACCTGTAGATTACGATATAAGTTAGGACATAGGTTAGGGTATATGTTAGGACATAAGTTAGGGTATAGGTTAGGATAAATATTTGGATATAGGTTAGGATATAGGTTAATACATATGTTAGGGCATAGATTAGGACATAAGTTAGGATATAGGATAGCATATAGATTATTATATAGGTTAGGATAAGTTTAGGATATAGGTTAGGATATAGATAGGTATATAGGTTAGGATATAGGTAAGGATTCATGTTACGAAATACATTCGCATAATCATTAGAATAGACATTATGTAGATGTTATGTTAATGGTTAGATTATATAAATTTATGTGGATGTAGATGTTTAAAAAATATTTTTCAAAAATGTTTTGAGCAAAATAACGGGAGATATCAAAATTAAACTATCATCAACAAAATGAGAGAGCACAATTATTGAGTTTAATTCGAATGTAATTTTTTATAAGCATATCATTATAATAGAAAAGATTTGAATTTAAATCTTTATATGCTTACTAAAAAGGAAAAGAAAAGTTCCACCTTAAATATCTACACACATATATTACAGGAATGTTCTCTATAAAAGGAGATATTTTATCAACGAGTTTTCTTGCTCTTGTGTACTAGGTTTTGATACCAAAATAGGTTTTTGATGATGCAATTGGAAGCACGATAAAGAAAGAAAGAAAACGAGAAAGGGGGGTGAAAAAAAGATGTAATAAAAGAAAATAGCATGATAGTGGTGAAATGGCACGGTATTACATATTTAGTCTCTTTCCTATTCGTACGTCCATAATAATGATTGCATTTAAATTGCTCCAAGAATGCACATAATTCGGTCTTTATTTCAGTTGGCCGAACGGGCCTGGGCTTTACTTTTCGTAAACCGCAGTAATTTGGACTTCACGCTATTACGAAACGAAAGGAGAGGACGACCAAAAAGAAGAAACCTTTATTTAAATTCTGTGTAGTAACAAGATGCATGCGGCAATTTCGGACCTTCATTATATTCAGTTTAAAATTTGCTACATATCCTAGGATCTCATCTACATATGCATTTTTTTCATTCATTCGTCCGTTCGTCCGTTTAGTAACATGAAAAAAGTTGTCACATACAGCTGTGACTTTATAATATTTTCAGTTAACACGTGCTGTAAGTTTTATATTTATTTTTTTGTTCGGTTCTCTCGCCCAGACCTTATTTGAATTACTGATTTAAAGGAAAGTTTTTTCACAGATGGGACTTTTTTGCTACACCTACGGCGTCTGTAAATTTGTGTATATATTCAAATTCCCAAATATATTTACACCACATTTTAGATATTTCTTGTATATTAATAGAAAAAAATATATACCGACGTTGTTTGTATATATTTGATTATATCATTGTGAAAATATATGCATATGAAAACAAATAATTTATAATGTTACAATTATTTAATCAATATTAATTAAAAATTAGAATATTAATACCCGGTTCTCTCAGTTTTACTACAAAAAATCGGTTATCCAATAACAAAACTGAAAATCAGGTACGTGTTGTATGTATAGTAGAACTAATATTTGCTACTCTGTTATCACTATTCATTTTATTAATCTCAACCAAGGTCGGCAAACTGTGGCTCCAAAGTTGTTCTTTGAGTAAGAAATGAATTCATATTCCCATTTCGCGAAAGCTAGCTATCGAATAGCCAAAACTTATTTCATTAGAAAAATTACCGATCGTATGGCTCCTTAAACCGGCACTATCTTTAAACTAAATGGCTCTTTGATTCATAAATTTTGCCAAACCTTGATAAATCTTTGAAAAAGATTCAACTGTACATTAAATCAGATAGTGGAGATAGTTTTGGGTTTGGAAGAAATTCTGTTCGACTACCCAATTTTCACTAAATTATTTAATAATATAATTTCATTTTGAAACTGACTGTCAAACTATATGTAGATATAACAAAGATTTTATTACTTTCTAAAGAGACGTTTCACATGCATACATTTTTATACAATGTAGTAACTTGATTGCAATATTGTTGCGACACGTTCCACGTAGTTTCCTTGTTATGTGACCTAATTTCATCTCTCCTTCGAATGCCTCAGCATCCTCTTCAGATTACCCTTAATACAACAGGAAACTTAATGTTGAGTCTTCATTTCCCTCAAGACCACAAACAAATATATAATTTATAATAATTCGACCCCGAGAAAAGTTTTTCTAATTGCCAAATGTGTTCGAAATATTATTATGGGGAGATAACTGAAAGAAACGATGCGGGAAATGATGGCGGAAGTAAAACAGAACCGGAAGCGAAATTGTATTTGGAATAGCAAAGAAAAGGAACTAATATCGCTTTACGGAGGGCGTTAAACAAAAAACTGCAGGAAGAAAAGAAATATACTTGAAAGCATTTCAAGCACGTACGGCGAAAAGGAAACGAATATTAGTGAAGGCTTGTAACGGGCCAAAAGACTTGATAAGATTAGTAGCCATTCAAGTAATCATAATGGGAAGTACGCACGTACTGTTGAAAATAATATAGACAACGTAATCGTAAATCAATTATCTGAACAATGTAAATATATCCACGTGAATTGTAATTGTATGTAATGAATTAGTTAAAGCTATCTTTTTAATAATTTCTGAGAAACATAAGTCTATCAATAAAAATGAATGAGATGTATATTATTCGTCAATAATTAAACGTTGATGACCAAATAGTGCATTCGGAAGCACTAAAGGCACCTAAGGCACTTAAGATGGTAAATACTTCATATCAGTGGTTCAGTGGTCGTAATTTTTTTTATGTGCGCGTGCCAGAAAATTACAAATATTACTTATCACGTTGCTGTTTAGAGTTTAGAGTTTTTAATTAAGGATTTTGTTTTACAAAAGCAAATATTCTTCCATTAGTGTTCGAGAAATTTCGAGAGGGTTCGACGATGAATGAATGTTCGAGAAGATTTGGGGCTGTTATTCTGGGTGGTATTAAAGGACGACAGCAGAAACCAATATCAGGAAAGCCGTCATAGTCAATGAATCTCAGTTGATCTCAGTACAACAGTGAACCAGTATCAGTCAGGGGCCATTATGTTATATGGAAGGAAAAGTTACAGATGAAGTTGCAGACTTCTCCACCGCAATGCAGCGATACCAACTTTTTTTTTCATTTCAGGATAAAACATTTTCAAAATAAAGTTGGTATTGGTTCAATTCGGTTGAATTCGAAACCAATGGGAAACATATTCAAAAGTTTGTTTTAAAGCAAATAAAGCTTTTATGACATTGCGTTTTTTTCTATAAGTATAAGTATTTATCCAGTATTATATGAGTAAGTTTAAAGATCCTTTTGTAATTCATTATTAACTGATATTCTTTTCGTAGATTTAAATGACAAAAATGGAAATATTGACGAGAACTTGTGATAGGAGAACGAGGTGATACATATAATTTTCTTTTATAATTCATCATTAACTTTTCTTTTGTCGTTTTTTTAAAATAATATTATATAATGTTAGCCCTTTGGTCTTATTTGCTACTAATAAAGAATATTATCATTATTATGTATGCACAAGATTAGTATATACTTTTTAAAGTATAACTAAACTATAAAACAATTATTATAATATATTATTTTTTGTGCAAATTAATTATACGTATTTTAAAATGATACCATAATCTAATTCACTGAACCAAAAGCACTTAGATATATGGATATGCATATTTGCCGAACCCGAAACATTGTAAAGACTCTATAATGTATATGGCAATACATATTTGTCTTAATTATTTATAAGTATACTTCGGTTCTTTCTATAATATAAATGCAATCAATTTTATTTAGTATTATTTTTATAAATTTATAAAATACAATCAATGCCCTAAGACACTTGAGTTAATGTAGAAAGATATATTTATGTAGAAAATTAAAAAGAAAGTGCAGAAAGACCTGGGTCATTAGCGTTTGACCCATTTTTGTACATAAAATATGAATTAAAATAACTAATAAATGATATTAGCAAATGAAGTTATCGTGTTTAAAACTATAAAGATTGGAACATGGTGTTTGTACTATCCATGTATTGAACAAACTGCAAGGAATTTAATATCATGAAAACAACTAAGCTTTGATGTATCCGCTAAAAATAGAAATCGAGTCAAAGCTTCCATAGTAATAATTGAAACAATACATAAACATCTCATTAATGTGTTTATGTATTGTTTCAATTATTACTATGGACATATGAAAAATCTCTCATGAATATGCTATTTCTAAATAATACAATCTGTCACACCAACTGATTCTTTTATTACATAATTCATATGAATAATTGTATATTAAATATTATATTCAATATTCTTGTTATTAAAGTTTTAAAGTATTACATTCATTAATAAACTATATAACTTCAATATACAAATTCAAAAATGAAGGAATAATTTAATTAAATAATTAAAAATATATATTTATCTACATCAAATAAAAAACAAGTCCAACTTACTGATTAATAATTCACCGATACAATAGTCAACTTAAATATATAGTTAAAATATTGTTTCAAAACTATTCTGAACACGGTATGTATTTTATCTAAAGAGTTTTTTGAAGCAATAATAAATAGGATTTTGAAGTAACGCAGCTTTTGTGAAATACTTTACAAATCGCATACAAAGAGAATGAATGCACAGAGTGGCAGAGCGATTGCCGATAGTTTGCGACAAAGGATTTGTTATTACAGAAGAATTGAACTGGTGAATGCAAGTGCTGCGATGCCGGGATAAATTTCGAGACGTAAAGATAAATAGGGCATCTGTTACGGTTGGTTCAGAGTCTGTCGGTTTTATTTCCAAACTTTATTACCTAATTAAAATAGTTTAACACCGCCCTTGCTGAGAATGCCATCGCCATCCACTCAAACATCTCAAACGTCGACGAGAAAATTACAGGAATTCCATTTTTACAGCGAATTTAATTGGAATTATATTTAATTTCTCTTTTATTTCTTTACACTTTTATGATTTTAATAATAATAACATCTATTGCAACAAATACCGACAGAAAAAATAACAAAAAACTACATCTGTACACTATAAATATAAAAGGGCATCATTTCATTTTCTCAATTCACCCAAAGAAATACACACATTTCTATAAAAATTTTGTCGTATCAAGTGATGTATTTATTTAATCTCAAGTGCCTAGTGCCTAGAGCTAGTTAAAGCTATTCATGAAGTGTAAATATTTATTAGAAGGTAGATTTTGAATCGCACAATTAGCAAGTTCACATAAATATTCAACGTTTCCCAGCCTTTTAGTTCAATGGGTCGTTTCCATTTATTATAAACATGCAGTGAAGAGTTACCAACAAATCGTATTTTATATGTAAATATATGAGGATCAATGGATTTTATAAGTTTAAAATTTGTTTTTTATTATTATTTAATTAAAAATGTTTAAAGTAGAACAAAATATAATTTGTCATAAAAACATATTGATCATTGTTACACTTCAAACTAAAAATAAACAGTTATAAATCATAACTTTCTTAAAATATATATATACAAATTCATGACTACATATTTTGTGGTACAGTTGCTATGATTTCAACACGGCATCCGCATAATCCCCGACGTCATCAAGTATACAATGTTCAGACAAGTATAATGAGAACAGTAAAACAATGTTTGTTAAAAGTTCAATATTTCAAGACTCGTCACTACATTCTCTTTTATTTTATTTATATTTAATAGATATTGAAATGAATAAATATTCAAATTCCACTATTATCTTTTCTAAAAATTCTAAAAAATCACTAATTGTGTACATTGCTACGAATGTTAAAATTAAATATCTGAGTGGAGGTGAAAATGCAACAGGCAGGTTAGTCTATTAGTGTTAAACTCAATGAAGACTTTTTGTTCGGTGTTTGTAGACGTGAGAATTGTATCGAAAACTAGCCGATAACAAGTGGTAAGTACTTTATTGACAGACACATAGTTCGGGAATCAAACGTCTTAATGGGTTTATTGGCTTCGGGAATATTGCTCGAATAGATGTCAATGGCCAACGACGAAGATTCAGTGCATCAGCATTACGCCCATCCATACTACCCTAGTTAACTAACGGAAAATAAAGTTCGGAATGCAATTATTCCCATGCCAAAACTAATGCCGTTTAAGTTTACTTTTATTGCTGCATTCATTGCAATTCGGCATCGAAAAAATACCAGACCAGATAATTTATTATACTAAATTAAGTATTACTTATCTAAATAGAAGCAAATTACATTATATAAATGTTCGATGCAAATTTAATTACCTATTTTATGGACACTAAACGCTCCCCATTTTTTTAACACACATCATCGATTTTTAGAAAAGTATAATATGTTACCTTCGATCACAACAAATTCTATTAAAATACAATAAGTTCTAATTAAAATTATGTTAAGCAAACGAATTCACTATTTTTGTTTATAAAGTTATATCAAGAATTGAATATTCAATCGGTTATTTTATATACATTTGGTCTAATATAAGCAATTCACTTCGTATATTATTATACTACGACTTTTTTCAAAAGTATTTTGTTGAAATGGAAAGAAGAAGGCAATATTTCTTTTGAATTGTGTTTTTTCCTTTTGATATTTAATAGAAACTTGTATCTGCTAGTTTAGGATAAATTTAAATATAAAGTAGAAAACATGATTATTTCATCAAAGAGAAGAAAGCTACTGAGGCTCACAAAGCTAAATGTGAAGATTTTGATGTTGACTGCTTAAAGAAAAACGCTTGTTCGAATTCATTTTTAAAAAATGTACTGGAGATTTTAAACTAAAAGATTACCAACGTTCTGGTCTGTATATTGCAAAAAAATCTATAAGTATTATGGACGTGGAATCATGAAGTTAGCACAAGATAAGCGGATAAAATAGAAAATATATATTTTTTTTAAATTTATTCTTAGAGTTCTTGGGTTTTATTTCTCAGATGAACCGAAAATATTTTTTGATTATAAAATAAGGGTATACATTCACCATTGGTAAATGTATTTGGTGTAATAAATCGTACAAAAAATGCTAAAGATTGATATTTTTGTATAAGAAGCACCTTAACGACTGATTTACGTTTTTTAAATCATATGATAGTGGTTCGGTTACCTTTATTTATGAAACAATTATGTTCGATTCAATATAGTTTACAAATCTAATTAAAATAATATTATTAATCACATTAATATACATCTACATGTGTAGTCTTCTTGTTTATACCTAAAGATGAATATGCTTTTAGGAAACACCACCATTGTAAGCAAAACCTCACCCTTCCTAGTACTGAATTAATCCACTTACACATCATACGCATATGTTAATGGCAGGATCAATTCCTAATAGTTCGCACAAAGCTTAGCTCATTAATGTTGCGTAACTATTTTTCCATTTATTATTGTGTAAGTACAGTCTGAAACATCAATAAATGTATGAATTATGAGTAATAAATTAATTATATGTATATATTTTCATATTAAAAATCCATATTAAATAGAATACATCCTTACGTATATAAAATATGTTCAACCTTATGACGGCTGTATCATTGTTGGTCCAAAAAACGAACTATTTTATTATTTAAATTTCATATAGTTTTTAGTGCTTATCAAATACAAATTCAATGAGTAATTAGACATTATTTTAATTATAATAACATGATTAATTGCACAATTACAATATATACCAACATATGTAGTATACTTGTATGAACTTCCAATTGGGAAACTTTACCATTGTAAGCAAAACCTCACTCCTTCCCAAAACTAAACTAAACCACTTATATAACGTACGCAATACGTTAAAGATAAAATCAATTCCTAATAGTTCGCATAAAGCTTAGCATATATTGAATTTAGTCCACAGCAACTATTATTCTCTTTGTGGAGATTAACAAAGGCTTAGTGGGGCAATACACTTAGGTTTTCGAACAATTGATGTAATATTTGGGCGAAGAGTATAGGGATGGACATTAGCGCGTTTCCATCAATTGCATACAAACAAACGTCACTGTTCTATGTATGCCTTCCCAAGGACGCCCTCTGAATTGAAAGTGATTAATGACAAGGGAATATGCAACGTTTATACTATATACATACTATACCTCTATATATATATTATATACATATCTTCATGCATGTATATCTAAATAAGACGTTTCCTCCACGATCTCACCATACACAAGCAAGCCCTTTGTGAAGATTTTGAATGGAACGTGGATTGAACGTTTAAGTAACAGAACATCACTCACTTTGCTATCGCAGGACCATAAGTGTTTCTTTTCTCTCTTTGAGGATACGAATATACAGGCTACACTTACCGGATACGGATACGTCAATTTTCAATAGGAAGTGGCAGTCCGGAGCCCATTTATCTGTTCAGTGAATGGACCCAACTTTAATTCCCAGAGTTTTGTCATATTCAATCGATTTGTTTCACAGCTTCGGCTGTCGATCCTCCACTTTCACCACCGGAAACTTTATTTTCTTCTACTGCTTGTTTTTTGTTTGTTACTTCTTCTCGTTCTCCTTTCGTGCAAGGAAAAGATATGGAAGCGCTCGTTAATTTATCACCAAGCCGAAGAAAGACGTCGACAAAAACGTGGACATCCACAACCATCAATAGACTTGTCTTTTTCCAACTTCGATTATGTCTTTTTTTAGTTCTTCACGATGGTTAGTATTTCTTTCGCCCCATCCGAATCCTCGGAAGATTGGTTTGAATGTTATTTGTATCTGTTTGATTACGTGTAAAGTGGCGAGCACGAGTTTCGGATATTAATATCGGCAACTTGAACAAGATGAGTAATGGATTTTGCGGTTTTGGGGTAAGGGGCAAAATTTAATGCGGCATTCCGATTGAGACTTCCGAGGGTTCAATTGCACACACTACATTCACCCTCTCTCTCTCATAAGCATATTACAAATCTCTTCTGCAATGTCATCTTCAACCCCTAACAAATAACTAGATATACGAGAAGTTTAATTTATTACCACCACTTGAACAATAAAGCGTTTTTTTTATACGAAAAAAAGTCTCCCCTAAACAGAATTTTAACCCGAAACGAAATAAAGTGGCTTTTAATTGCCATATTCATCGGGAGTTATTTTGCACTGGGATTTTCTGAATACACTGCTCTAATGGCGGTTACCCACATTTACATTTCATATAAATTTTGTTTCCCTTTTTTATATCCGGAGGCAAGTGTTATTATTTCATCCATTTGTTTCCTACTGCAAAATTATAAATTCACCAATTACAATGTCATTTGCATTCATAATATTACAAATTAACTGAATCTCTTATATAATTTCTGGGGTGCCAATACATGAGTTCGTCGAGAGCCGAATTATATCTTTTGAAAAATAGAAGGTTCGTCAAAATGTTCTGAAATAATAACAAAATCTAATTTAAATTTTTAACCCTTAATTCAGCAAAGAGTAGCATGAGGCTCTGAGAACCGTATTTTCCTATTTCCAATGGCTGGATAAAAAGTATATAAATATAGGTTAAACCTTTTACCTAATATGAATCGCTCCAATGAACCGGCGAATCGATAAATTTACTTCCCAAAGTTGTATTTTTTCACTGTTTTTTTGCATCGAGAGCTTCGAATACATTCTATGTTTATAACTCGAACTAGCGGAACAAATAAGGGCGCAGTTACCAGCAATTACGAATCACATTGAACTAATAGTCATATATAGTTTGCTCACTGGCCAAACCATTTGCTGAAGTAATGCGTATCCTTTAAATAATGTTGTATTTGATAAATTTAGCCTTATGCTCGAAAAGGTAAGTGATATTAATATTTATCTAAAAATACTATATTCTATCATATAATTCTTAAATAATATTTTTCGGACTATATATAGAATAATTTAGATATAAAGCAGATTATATTCTTATTAAATTTCATTGTCTAATAAATTGAAACCCTCTTGTTTTAATATTTGTATATTCATCACAATAATCAAAACACAGCAATATTAACTTCCAGTTGAGTTTATAGATAAATACAAATAATTGTTGACATCTAATAAAATCTGGCACAGGCAAGCAATGTTCTAAGAAACAAAAGTTGGGTCAAAGGTCCGAAAATACATTATTAATATTACGTACATACAAAATAATATATGTACGTCAATCGCCCAAAAGTCTTAAAATAATAATGTAGTATACAACAATAACTATATTTGAAATTTCAATTACATATCGACATATCCAAAAAGTTGTTTATCTTCCAATTTTCTCTTATTATATATCTTACGGCAATGCTTGTTCAAAGTTCTCCCATCATCCAACCTATAGTGAACACTAATTATTTCATCAACGTTCCAACAACTTCATCCACTCTACATACAAAGCGTGTCGACGTATTCATCAAGTATTTCATTTTCATTACAGTCTCGTCCAACTTTAAGACCAGCTCCCTGATAATAATTTCAATTCCAGTTTTATCAAAATAGTTATTGAAATAACTTTGATAATTTCAATATTATCTACAATCCACATTTTCATGATTTAATACATTCATCTAAAATAATTATATTTATGGTTGTATTAAACATTTTAACACATATAATATTAATGTCTCCCATTGTTATTTAATACTTTAACTAGTTATTGTACAAAATAGTAAGTCTATTTCAATTTTAATAATTAATACACGCAATATTTTATAAATAATATATAGAATAACTAGATAAAGCATAAAATGGCAAAGTTATTATATAATTTAACTACTGTAAATAGGTATATTATGAAATAACTAGTTATGCGATTATATGTGTTAACAGAAACATAGTATTAAAGATGATTAATTATATTTGAAAATCTACAAGTGCGAGAGGTCTAAGCAATTTGTTAATATTTGATCAACATCACACACAATGTAAATGTTTGCTAATTATAATTATAAACTATAGCGCCAACAGCTTGCCAATATTACAAGCTATTAGAGATTAGTAGGCTGTATACTGGTTCTATAATGATTATCCCATATTCATACATAATAAAAAAGTAAGAGTAAAATGTAGAGTTTTCCGTTCAATTTATTATATACTTAATAAAGATCTTTTTATTACGTATTTTATAAACGCGGAATCAGTTATATGTAGTTGGAAAAATAATGCAACGCCTGGTAGCACAATATCGTTAATCAATTGACCTAAACGATCAAACAGTTTGCGCCAATTTGCCCATGCAGTCTCAATTAACATGTTTAATGGGAGCACGAATGTCTTAATTATACACTCGGAGGAAATTGTTGCGAATAGTTTCATGATTACATTCAATATGTACATTCTTTAAATATTCTAGATTGCAGTTCCCTATACTATGTAAATTTCCATTAAATATTTAGTTTAAATATAAATGCACTACTCCAGACACATACAGCAAATGGAACTTTTAAATTATGTATATCATAATATATTTATCAATGAATTGAATATACGCTTAACATATTAAGTATTAAAGTCCAAATTAATATTTAAATTGTTTCGAAATAAATTGAATATATTGTAGAAACTTAAATCAACAATTTTGATGGTTGTATAAATTTATAACTTATTTTACTTAAATATTATATTTGTTTAGATGAAATTCTATCAAAATTATGAGGAAACTCTTCGTGTTTGAGGGACTTCACTTTTAGCTTACATTTAAAGAAAATGTATTGCAAAAACGAATACTCTGACAGTTTTTTAATTTATGTTGAAGTTGATAGGAATCTGGCAAAAGTTTATTTGATTAAATATCATACTTGATTTTTATCATACAGTAATGATTTTTTTACTCTAATTGTTTATAACTTTTTATATATGTAGTATTACTAGTGATCTATAGAGTGTTTCCACATTTCTTATTTAAATTACTTATAATATATACGCTAAAAGTTAGTATTTTTAACGTTATATTTACTGCACATCTAAATTCATTGCTATATTTTGAATGAGAGTAAGATATTTAAAGATATATAGTCATATGTCTCTGTAAGTTCAATAATATGTAAATATCATTTGTCCAAACAGATGTACAGAAAGTATACTAGAAGAAGAAAATAAGTTTTCCAAGTAGCTTTATCAATAGTTTTCGAAACTATTCATAAAAAGTGAATGCAGAAGATGGTGGTTTTGCAGTGCAAGATTTAGAAAACTATTATGAGCGAAAGAAATGAAAATGAATAAAAGAAGTTTATGCCGAAAAATGTAAAAAAGGGAAAACAAACAGCAAATATGTTTAATTCGTATTTGTTTAATGTTTAATTGTTTTTTATATATTTCCTTCAATGTAAGAAAAAATGTATTTTTTTACAGTTATTTTTTTTCAATCAATATTTTACTTCTTTAAGGATATAAGTTCATTTAATAATGTAACTTCATACAAGTCAAACTAATCGTTAATCGAGTATTTTTTGAATAGCTAGAAACAAAATATATTGCATGCTTCATTCAAGCAGATATTGACCCACTTTTTCCGGGCTGTATCATTTTATTACTACATTTTAACATGGATAAAATATATATAACATGTGTAAATAATCACAGTATTATTAGCGGTAATCAACCTCGGACTTGTTGATGGTACGCAGAGTAATTTGAATTTATTTTCTATTTTATTTTGATAATATTTTGATGCATATTTAAAGAAGATCAAATGCAAAAACATTGGTAATTACTATTTCATATTTTGAATCTTTTTTCGCAAGATTCAAATCCTTGTGGTCCACTGGATTTAATGTTTAGAGAGCAATAGATATTTTTTGCAAATAATATATTATATTTACGTATTTTAAAATAAACGCATTTTATTTTTTCTTAAATAATAGTTTGATTAAAGATCGATGTCTTGTAATTTGAATATTATCTATACGCCTTGCTGATCGTCACATGCCACTAGCATTTAACATTCTCAACAAATTTCTGGCTTCCAGTATTTAACCTGTTTTTTGGTTGTAATTTAAATTTATATAAATTAACTTATATTGAAAAATTGATTCTGATTTTGAAATTTAACTTTTTTAATAAATGAACATTTTATGTCAATATTTTATAAAATATAATCTATTTTTTATTAGTATTGTAAGAAAATGTTTTGTCTTCTACAACTGTTTACAGACACAATAATATAATTAATATTAATAGCAGTAATAATGCAAATCTGAAAAAAAAATGATATCAAAGACACATAATTTCAATATTTTCTGGTCGGGCAGGTTTCTATATAAATTTAATTATGATTCACTATTTATTTTTTATTGTATTACACTCAAATTGATTTTTCATGGATATCTGAGTCCCTTGCGTTTAGTAGCTATAATTTTATTTATTGTACATATATTTGTTATGTTATTATTTACATATGCGATATGATTTTTCTGAAGAACTCAATACAAAATATATGTACATAATAACTATATAAAAACTACTATTGCGTTTGATTTGTACGAGATATCCGTAGAGTATAAATGTTAATTCCTTAATAAAAATAAATGGACCCAACGGGTTAAAGAAATGTACAATTTATTATTCTTGTGGGCATTGCAAGACGAATGCGGACAATCCTAAAAGAAATGGGAGCGTCTGGCATGTACGATTTGTTACTATATTGTACAAATTACTACCATTTTTATTCCTCGTAGGAGTGCACCATTTTGATTATTCCCCTTATGGGGGAGCTTCGTGGGAACAGCATGCAATCCCATTTCCGGCTTTAAATGGCATGCAAAAACGTGTCCGACTCATCGCTATATCGTTGTTACACAAATGCGAGTGATGGTGTTATTAGATGTTTGCTATTGTTGATGAAGAAATGCTTAGGCATCGCATTTTTTTAATCACGTCTCTGTTTATTAATAGCGTATCGATTTGTCTCGTTGGGCATGAACAATGGGGGTGTGGGCTGGCTGCTTTATTGACACGAAGTTGGAATACTGTTATTATGGCATTCATAATTCACGTTTGGTTCATTCTGTGGAGGGTGGGATTGGCGGCTTGGGGCTGGGTCGTGGCTGGGCACGTTAAACAATTTTCTCGCTTTGTGAGCTTAAAGCTAGCCGAAAGGGGGAAGTGCGTTGCCATTTATCATGAACTCGGTCGATCACTCATACTCATACTGTTGAGCCCAAATTAAGTGTAATTTGTATAGATTACAGGATGTCGTTGTAATGACACTCGAAACACCATCCGAAGTGGCTTCATGAACACAAACGTTAGCACTATAAAACTCTGTCGACGTCTCTACATATCAATCCACCCATCCATCTATCTGTCCTTATCTATCCCGAGGCTCGTCGCGTATCGCACAGATCCCCCGGCACAGCATATCCTTTTGCTGTGAATATTGATCAAGAATTATGTGCAGAATCTATTTGGAAGAGAGGTGTGACTGGTAAATAAATTCGAGATTGTCTCTACGTGTGTAAGCTACCAAAATTAACAGATTTGCACAAACATATAGAATATGGAACAAGTTCACCATTTCGGTATAATTTATAAATCAAAGTCCAAAGATATTATAGATTTGCGGCCGAAAGACTTAATAAAGATGTTTATTGTTATTATTATTATGGATTTGATAATAATACAAAAAATAACAAAAAATCTTACTAATTTTTTGGGTACAAATAAATTTTTATATAGTTTCGTTATTTATGTACATAAACTATCGAAATTAGCAAATGTGCAGGAACAGAAACAATATTGGTAAAGTCGGCCATTTCAGTATAATTTGTGTTTACGGCTATGATACAAATCTAGGTAGCTCTTGGTTTACGCCGATTCACAATACTGTCTTTATACTGAATAAAGAAATGCATTTTATATAATCAATCTATAAAAATATAGGATATTTCAAATATCACAAAAAATAACTTTTTATCCAAGTTCTGCGTGATTTTGCAAAGTTCTTCAGATAATTCTTTGAGTGCGTTAGATTCTTTAACTTCAGTAGGTAATACATATTTTATTTTATATACTTATAGTCTTGTCTAAACCAAACATAGCAAGCAAATATATCGAGGACAAATTTCAATTTAAATCCCTGCAAAGAACTAGCATACAATATTTTAAGGGTCTATCAGATCTAACAGAATATTTTGAACGACAATTAAGGAAAAATATATGAAAATTATAAAATGTAACATTATTAAGGTCATTTTGACCTCCGTTTTAATCATATGACTTTAACGAAATATCTTAAGCTTTATAGATGCAATAGTTAATATATAATAGATAGATAATATGCAATAGATAATATTCAAGATTTGTTTTCTATTTTTAACAACCACTAATTCTTCTATCAAAGTCCTGCTTTTGTATTTGAGATAATTATTTGTGATTTAGTGTATTTCAGTTTAGTAAAGTCAACTATATTTTATTTTATATAATCAATCCTAAAACAGTTGTATTTAAAATAGCTAGGAGAAAAATAGTAATAATTATTAAAACATTAATTAAAGTTATAGTAAATTTTGTTTCACTTTCAAAGTACAGCAAATAAAAGTTTAGAATGCAAAAAAATTGGACAACGAACACTTTTTTGAAATATATTTTCACTTCCTACAAAAAGTACAAATTCAGATAACGAATGCCTTTTACTAATCGATCGATATTTTTCATACGAATGCTATAACTAAAATAAAACTTAAGTAGCTTTGGTTGACGAACAATTCGTGTAGCTTATATCTATTTAAATATATTAACCAACTGTATTGTTAACACGAATAAACAAAATCTAAGCCATCAATTTCCATTAACACATTTTTCATTTACTGCAGCAAACTTTCATATAAGATTCCGGAAATACAGTAAAACCCGTGAATTTCGTAATTAAATGTGTTAATTGTTTGTTTCGACGTTCCTGGTACGACAGGCTTCGTGTATCTAATGATTAAAATATTAATATTTCATTAATTATCATCAATCATCTTCACCCTGTCAGTTGCACTGTACATCTATAGCTGTTGGTGTTTAAGGCAAGGTCGTAACATGCTTACACTTTCATTTTGCTTCTCGTGTTTCCGTTTCCGTTGAATTACGATTATCTTTTTGAATTATTTAGTCCTTTCATTCATGCATATATGTGAGATTTTCTATAGAATTACTTATTCAACATGTTTTTTATTACAATTCCAATTCCACACAAATACATAAAATAACACACAAAAAATAATATCTTTTGAAAAATAAATTTCATATAACATTAATATATTAAATATAAAAAGAAATATACTCGCTACACTCTTTTATAAAAAAAAAACTACAATAATCAATACTTGCGAAATAAGTGTATAGCCTATAAACAAACTGTAGCAAAAATTGTAAGCATTAAAGACATTAATAAAAGTGAAATTTTAATTTTACCTAGTGCAAATTACCGTATTCTAATTCAATCATAATCATGTGAGTTCCTGCGTAATATCTTCTTCACACATCACATATACCTGATCCAAATAACCTAACAATAGCAACGCTGTCTGATGCTCTGGCTTCGGATGCTAAACCGGTAATTGCATAATAGCATCTCTAAGAGCGGCTTAATTTAATATAAACAAGCTTCTAGATATGGAGTCACGCTTGAAGTTATATGTAAAAATATTGGATTTTGGGAAAGTAATCATCAAACAATCTAATTTGTTTCACTTAAAAAGGTGTATGTTAAAGTATAAATAGTTGATAATAAATTTTACATTAAAGTACTTCATTGGTAAATTTATAATGGAGGGCTGATTGTTACATAAGTTATTGTGTGGAGCGGTAAATTAGTCAGTAAATGTGCATTGATCATTCTGTTTGTTACGCATGCATATGTTTTAATTTATATGTTATTTGCAAGAACGTTATATTTTCCATACACATTATTTAATAATTTTGAATAATGTTATATTTCAGACCCACAGAGCACATTTTATATTAGTAATAACTGCAATTTTCAGCTATTTTATTGAATTGTGATGATGAGGAATATATTATATCTTCTATTGCAATTATTCAATACAAATTTTGAGAGCAGAAGATTTATTTTATTATGAAGATTGTCTCCACGATGACAATTTTAAAGTATAATAATTTTCAAACTACAATAAAAACACTAGCAGCTTCATAATTTATTGAATTATAAGAAATAAATTATGAATTAAATCTGATTTTATTACAGAAAATAAAATATCATCCGGAATATAAATATTAATTCTATATTTGATTGAATGTAATTAAAATTGAGGACTGTGCTGTAATCAATCAGTCCTCCCGGCTCGTGAAACACATTTGAAGTTTATGTGAGAGAAATACGATTGCACTCTGAATATTAATCAAGAATTATGAGCTGAATCTATTTAAATGGAGCGAAGGTGTGACTTATAAATAAAGTGGTGATTACCGGTACGTGCGTGAGCTTCTAAAAGCAAGTAGTGAGGAAGGTTGAATCTTACTAATGCATGTTATTTTTTGGGGCTCGTCTCGCCCTCTCGAGAATCCCTCCCATCAGCACACTTAATTATTCTCGCTCAGCACATTAACAAGTTATATATATATATATATAGCTACATACATATATATCTGTACTTTGCACACAGAAACTGAAACCTAATGAATTAAACACATCTCTTGTTTGCCAACCCAAGAACCTCAACCTTAGCTATATCCGTTTACATGTAAATGTGCAGGTTAAATAATTATTCGTTTAACTTCTATATACGTTTATTTAAAAGATCTCGCTCTTGATGTTTTACAGTTTCACACCATATATCTCTCTCTCTCGTTAAAAACATTACAATCCTGTATTATAACAGTCCTATAAGTGTAAAATCTGGTTGGAGGCTTAGATTGGACTCTTATAATAATTTCAACAATATATGGAATTAATAAGGATAAGCAACATTAAAATTTAGAAAAATATGACTTGATTATATTAATTATAATATAATTATTGTAATCACAACTATAAAAAATATAAACTCAATATAATAGTGACAATACAATAGTAAGTAAAAAGAAGTAGAAAATAAAATATAATGCTATTGCTGCAAAGGGCTATAGACCGTAGATCTTTCTGCCATGATTCTTAATTTTAAATTTGAATACAGTTTAATAGATATTCTGAATTTCTTCTATTTGTTACATTTTCTGTATAAATCTATTGAGATTTACTGTACAATAAAACAAGTGTGAATAGAAGGATATACGAATGTAACTGAACTTAATCAGAATATATCACAAGAGAAATCAAAAAAAAAATAGATCAGTCCTTATATAAAAAATGTGTTGAATGCAAGTTGATAATTTTTATTTCAATTTTTATAATTACTGTTTTGCGTTTTGTCAATTTTTTGTTTTTCACTATTTCAAAAACTATTATTGTTTAAATTGTTCATAAAAAACAAAAAATAAGTCTAGAATGGAGAAAAAGTCATGAGAAAAATTATGGTTATATTACTTCCTTTAGTACCTTCACTATTATTTAAAACTATCAAAATCAGATAAATCAATTTGCTTTTTTCTTTCATGTTTTATGAAACTTTCTTTTATTTATTTTCAATGATAAATTTAATTGAGAACAATCAAAAATGATGGAAGAACTAACTGTCAAAAACGTCAATTTTTGCATTAAAAACAGTCAAATATACACTGATACTTATGAAAAAGCTGTATCTGTAACTTTCAAGGAAATGAAATTCTGAACATTGAAGTTTGAAATAAAAAACATAGAATAAGATATAAACGTAAGACCTATTGAATTCGTATTTCTATAATCCGAATGATTGCCTGAATGAAATGTAAAATAATAAATAGATTTTAGATATAAGTCAGATACATTACTTACAAAAATTCAAGTAACAAACATGGAAGAATATATAACATATAAATAAATATGCTTAAGCAATAAATAAATTCATATGAAAAAAAAGAGTAGATATAATAATTGTTTGACATTATTATATAGAAATTAATTTTGTAACATTATGTTTCAAAGAATAGCATTTACATAATGCTGTATGTTTTATAAATTTAATATTTATGTTATGGCGGGATTAACTTTGTATATATCCTCACAGCTAATTAGCTGGATATACTAATTAATTAAACTGATAAGATTATATCATTTCAAATATGATTATGAATTATATAATACAAAATAGCGCAAATATTATGATAATCAAAATAGATTCAACACACTTTTGTACAATTCAAGAATAAAATACATAATTAATAATATTGCATATTTAAATAAATTGTTCGCTTTCAAATTGTGATAAAAAAAGATACGGTAATATTAATTTGTCTATACAAAGACATATTAATGCATATAGCCCAGCAATAGAATACCAAGAATAATAGAAATTTACTTCTTAACACTGTGTAACACTTTTAACAATATAAAAGTGCAATAAAAATATTAATATCAAATGATGCGTCTTAAGTAAGCTATAAATCAATAAGTTCCTGTGGAACTATAACATTTGGAAATTACTTTTATAATAATTAATGTAACTGCGAGAAGCTAAATAGAATGCTATATATATATATATTTGTCATTACTCCGATTGAATTCAATATCTACCAACTCGATTCTATTGTCAAGTAAAGCGTATTTCTAATGGATTAAACTTGTAATGTGTACAACTTACTGTACTTGTATGTGTACTTATATGAGTTACATAATATAAAAAGCAATAAACGCATACTGTATACTAAGTTTTACTTCTTCTATTTGTATAGTTAATTTAATATTATAGTCATTATTATATTAGTTTAGTTTGGAAAGACCTAATCCAGTGCAATTAATACTGAAGAATTTTTACAACAGATAATAATGAATTCTTTTTAATCTGTTTAAAGGAAAATTGTATGAAATTAAAAATAAAACAAATGTAATTAATTCTGGAGGTTTAGATAATGGATCAAGTTAAATACCATACAAAATGTGCGCTCTCTTACACGTTATTAAATTTAATCGATTTATGATGTGCTGCTAGATAAATTCTATAAAAAGATGTTCTTGTTCGACTAGCAGGTTTGTAACCTCAGCAAAAGATCATTAATCATTTGTGAAGAGTGAAAAAAAGTAAATAAAACATTACCACAAGATTACAAATTACAAAATCAATATTTTGGACTAACATTCAATCAATTGATTAAGTGAGAAGTATATATTTTGTAAAAAATAATTGTGCTGAAATGATACAAAAAAGAAATATGAAAATTTGCTAAAAATTAAGAACAAAAAATATGTAAATTGCTTTTATTGTTTTAATTCTAGATCGATTATAATAATCATAATTAAGGTAGAATGTATGTAATCAATAAATTTAAATTTCAAAAGTACTTTTATATCTTTTGTATTCCAGTGGATGCTATGAAATAAGGGAATATGTAAAATCTTGAAATTTTTAATAGTCTGCACTTCAGATTGAAAGATAATGGGACTCCAACAGCGGACAGTTGCGAGTGTACACGTACGACATGAGATTAGAAAGAAGTGCGAGTGAAGTCGGTAGGCGACGGACTAGATATGAATTCTAAGTGCCGAGGGTGAGGCTAAGAGGTGTAGACAGACAAGTGACGGAAAGCATAAGAGCAAAAGAGGGGGTCTAAGCGAATAATTGAAACTTGATGGGGGAGAAAACGAAGTAAAGCATATAGGAGAATAGGGATGTGTGCATAAGAAACAGTCTATAACAAAAGAGGTCGTTCCTTTGAACACAGAGGGGATAGAATATAACATGAGGAGATATTATATTGAAATCGAAAGCATCCTTGCATATATCTATATGAGGACTATAAAATATATATTATATGAACCTTATTATTCATACATTGTGAGAAATAATCACATACTCCCTCACAAAACCAGAAATAATCGTTTCATAACATACATAAAAAGATATTTTTTTAACATTATTCTTATAGATTATAAATAAATAAAAGATCTTACAACAAACATATTCTAAAAATAAATATATTGTTCAATTAGTAATTCACTATTAAATAGATTTAATATCGTACATGTAATGCTTGAAGCAAATATTACTCTAAACTTGTCCAGTCAGTTATTTTTTGTGTGTGTGAATGCTTGTTACTGATTTTAACATCTGTTAGTACATGCTGCATGCCGATCACCAATGGTTGTCATGGCAGGGAACATGCTGAAAGTCGATATTTAAACATACATGCATGCTGCTAGTATTATCAAATAAAATGCTGTCCAATTTTTTTCCTGCATTCAAAATATGCACAAAGTTACTTATAATTCAACGAGATTTTACTGAATGCCAATAGATCTATTATACATTTACTAATAAATATAAATAATTAAAGTCAGTGATTCCATGTTATTAAATTTTTTGATTTCGTATTTTAATTCTATAAATTATCCTTGTACAATTTTGTTCAATCGTAAAAAATAATGCTAATAAGTGTTATGTTAAGAGTCCACACATATCACGAAATTGAAGTAACGTATAATATAATGTTTGATACAATCTATTTATAAAGCTAATTGAACAATGTACTTTAGACCTCATAGAAATCATTTAATGTGAATTACATTAATGATTGGTAAAGAGTCGTATTTTTTGACTATTATTCAATACTAAGTACTATTCATCTAATGTTTTTCGAAAGTTGCTATATTATTATAATGATTAACTACAATCTACTTGTATACAGTGTGTTAACTTCATAGTTTCATGTTTCTTGATTTTTAGATTTGTGATAAAAAAACATACACGCCAGTCAAAATGATTGGTTTTATAATTTCATATTAAAATTCCTACTTTTTATTACTTTTTTCATAATGATATTAACACTTATAGCGATAACTAAATATGTAATATAATAATTTTTATTTTTGTTATCATGGAATTCCCAAAGTGGTTATGTATCCTATAATCTGAATTCCGAATCGCTAATCGTTTATTATATAATAAGGTATAGTTACCGACGATAAAAACGTGTAAAAGTAATAGTCATATTATGAAGAAACTGAAGAAAGTATCATTTTTAGTTGCCAAAAATATGTTCTAACTATGTCTAAAATATGTCTTGCACCGAATTAAAATCTTTTCGACTTTTGGGCAAAATAAGGGCAAAAGCAGAATCAAAATTTAGTTTTTCATTACAATTTTGTATGCGACAGCTACCAACTTTTAAATAATAACGTATTTTAGATTGTTTTACGCTTATTAACTTAAATATCTTATAGTATGGCAAAACTTCTATACATATATAATATATTTCAATTACTGCACATTTTTATTTCATCCAATATTCATTATAATGGTTTTATGATGGTCATTATACATAATTTAGAAGATTTGTCACGCATTACATATTAACAATTATATGTAAATTTATTGAATAACATCTGCAGTCAATACTATTGACTATAACAGCGACTTCCTAATAGGGAAATATAATAATTATATCATTTATTGCAACAAGTATAAGTAATATAAAGTGAATATAACAGGAATATTAAAAAGAAAGTATAATTCTATTGCTGCAAAGGGCTATAAACAATAGGTCTTTCTGTGCATATTATACTAATTACTATATTGTTTATAATATAAGCAATGCCTTATATTTTGTAAAAAAAAGATTTATTTAGCATTTCTTAATATTTAAATGATTACTTTCTATTATAATTATATTTTAGTAGGAAAACACTGAAATTAAACTCAGTGAAACATGAATCAGAAATCAATATTATGAGGTCAATGTAGGGTGAGGGTGAATTACGTGCGGTATTTAGCTTAATGATGTATTAAATGTTAATTCTTACTACAAAGGTTAATTGTGTTCAATACCGAAGCAATTACAATTCTAGCTAGTACACATCAAACAGTTAATTAGTACTTATATAAAAAAATCAACAAAATTGATTTCCCGTACACATGCTAATTATTATTAATAATTAATATATATTGGAATGATCAAGTGCTTCTGCACTCTTAATATGGATACAGTCTATATATTCGATGTTTGGGAATAACAAAAAATTAAAGAATTTTATTCCAAGTATTAAAATGTAATTATTCAAGAATATAAATTAGGTTTTCTCAATCTTTTAATGCGTGAATCGTTAGGTTTTCACATAACTACTATTTTGTAGGATAAATAATAATATTTCACCAATAAAGATAAAAAATAAGAAAAAACAATAATTAATACCTATTAACTTTCCATGGAACAAAGCTTGAATTTTTTTAAATTGTACACTGTTACTATATTAATCTACTGCAAATTGTATTGAAGTCTAATAATAAACTGTATTAGTCACAAAGTGCTGATATTAGTATTGTCTATAAAAATATTTTATGTATGATATTTTTGTTACATTTCGATCAATAAAATATTATTTTTAGATTATAGTAACTTATTAGTACCTTCATAATTACTACGAATAAAATAGTTAAATGAAATTTGCAGTTAAAATAAAATTGCAAAATAGATTACAAAAATAAAAGTTTTAAAAACTTTATTCCTTGGAAGTAAAAAGCAGCTTCATATTTTCCTTGAACGTCGATTCCATGCAAAATATTTTACGTTAAAGCCTGCAATTTCATGTTTTGTAAAAAACGAAGAAGTTAAATGCAAAAAATAATGCATATATGCAGTGTATGCAAGGAATTTTATTTAAGTTCAATTTATGACTTTGTTGCAAAAGGGTATTTTATTATTCGCGAGTGCATTTGGATTTCGCTCAAACGATATTTTATACAAAGGAAACCTTTTCACATAAGTCTGACGAATATATCGTGGGGCACATGTATATATATATATACGTAATATTTTTTCGCCGCCTCCAATCCATATTTTCCACTCTTAAGAATGGAAGTGCGCGTGTTGCTATTGATTACAACGAAGTGGGACTCGTTTAATGTACATACGTTTTAGTTATTCCTTAGTTACCTTATGCTTTCTTTCAGTGTTCACATTTTCCCCCAGTTCGGCGAAACATTGACCATATTTATTGTGTTCTATTTTTTCTGCGTCCTCAGCAACACAACGCGAATCATAAATTTCGTTCCCTATTGTTCCCACGTTATAAATGCAAAATTGCTTTATAAAAACACATACCTGAAACAAACAGAAAGAAAACATTGTTAATATGCTCATAATCGATATTTTTATGAAAATAGTAAAATTATGAAAAAAAATACATTAAATCAACTATTAGAAAACTATTAAAAATGATCAGCTAAGTGGAAAAACCATAAATTATCAATTCAAATTACAATATAAACATACCTCATTTCATATATGTTTATTGCATGAAATTTTTGATTATACTTCCTAGTAAAAACTTGTCTTCACTATACTTACAAAAACACTATATAGTTACAAAGTTATGGCTATAACAAAGAACGTGAATGTTAAGTTTCTATACATTATGTAAACTGCCTATTGTGTTTAGTTTAACCAAAAATGTAATAACAATATAGCATTGACGAAACTTATATTTGGAAGTATATCCTAAGTATATTGGATAAATTTAGATATCAAAGGTAAAAATATTACAATGTTTCATAGAAAAATAATAGATTCATTTACGAACAAAAAAAAAGTTAATCAACTATAGACAAACAGTAATTGCATATGATTTTAAATTTTCTTTGAAAAATTACATGAAAATTATCGAATTTATAATTATCGCTTTACAAAAACATGTTCTTCCTAAATTAGGTTAATTAAAAAAAATTCTTCGATTCGCGTTTTTCATTGTTTGTTTAATATACTTTGTTAAAATGAATTCTCTTTATTAGTTAAATGTTTGTAGAACGCAGATATTTTATATAGATGAATTAAATATTAGATTAAACTTATCTGCAAAATAGGATTTTATTTATTTAAAAAAAAATATTATAACAAATACAAAGAATTGTATCATACAAGACGTACATTTTTCTTTACAAAAATAAATTTATGTAGAAAAATGAAGTTCAAATTGGGTTGCATCTTTTAATCGAAAGAATACAAAATAGTGTTAATAAAAGTTATGATAGGAATAAAAAAAATTTAGATTTGAATATATATTTACTTAATACAATAATTTTTTTATATATTTTTTTGAGATTTTATTTATTTTTTCAAGAAATAAAAACGAAAAATAGGAAATGTGTTATAATGGTAGAAGATTTTGATTGATGAAAGATTGTATAGTTAGAGATACGTATAAAATAAGTATGATTAATAAAGCAGAAACATATGGTCAAAATTGTTTTAAGTGTTCATAAATTTTTTATTAGTATACGAATATGCTTTTGTTTATTGAGTGTTTCAATAAATATAATTGTTAATTTAATTCACTTTAAAGTCAATTAAATATCAAAGTAAAACTACTAGACAACTTCGAACGACATAAGCATCAAAGCAAACATTTGAAAACAGTTTAAATTAAGTTTTGCCGATGAACATTTCAGTAATTATTATTATTGTTGTTGTGAGAACGCGAACAAAACGACTCATTAAAAGTTGTGTTTCGAAATGTCGTGTATTTTTTTTATACTCTTTTTGTCGGCGTTGTCTGTTTGACGGAACTAAACAAAAGGAACCGAGGGAGAAATTTATTGGAACATAATACGGATAGTTACGTTCATGAAAGGACAGGGAGGCTTTATTTTGCCCTCGCGCAAATCACAATTTGGGGTTTGCTCGCTGTTGCAACACATTTAATAGGCTCCTTTTGTTCACGAGTTCGAATGAACAATAAATATTTTTCTTTGTGTCTTTTTGCAACGCAGTATAAATCATCGCGCAATCTTCTTATTCCGTCAATTCGTTCGCAGATATTTTCCATTAATTCATATCGAACCTGCATGCATTCTAAAAAAAATATTAGAATAGAGTCGGTACCTTGATTAACGAATTGTAAGCGATGTTTCACAAAATTTATTCGTTAAACGATGCATTACTTAGTAAACAATATTAATAGCATTCCTCCAACAAAGAAACTTGTTATAAAATGTACAGTTAAATTGCAAGAGATATGATATTTTAAAATACGTTTTATTTGGGTGTTTTTCTCTCTGTCATTTAACAATTGCCTAGAAGAAGTTATTGCATTTACCTTCAATTACTTAATAAGTATTATATCTGAATCATGATTATTTTCATTAAAAACCTATGAAACGTTATCAATGTCATTAACATTTATTATTCTTTAGTTGTTGATACTTTAAAAAATGTCTTTAATTTTGTTGACATTTTTTTTCGTTGGTAATAAAAATTAAAAACCATCATCTTAGACATTCAATAAATTTCTAATAAACGACACTTTGAAAACTTATTCATAATTCATTTCTAAGATACTGGATTCTGGTCATATTTTGTTTAAAACTGCAAACTTCGTTGTTGGAGGTAACTTTCTTGTTTTGTATTGATTTCTGTAAAAATATTTATTTCTACAAAATATATATTCTTTTTACAGTAAAATTTCTAATAATGATATGATTTATCAAATTACTAATCAACTAAACCATAATTAACTATATGATTTAGTAATAATTATAAGCTGTCGAAATATTAATAATATTCTTATTGATTTATATTTCGGAATTTCCAAAATGTATGAACATTTTGTATAATATATGATTTCACAATATGTGCTTTTGAGCTTTTGGTGAAATAATATATTGAATGATAATTATTAGCCAAAATATCGTATTATTTTGATACTTATTTTATTTTAAAACCCAAAATGATTAGTCAAATTACCGGAGATGATAGTGCAGCCTTTATAACAAATTAATTTGTTCATTGTTTTCTGCGATATTATACTATTACATATATGGTTATATACTTTTGAATTGACTATGACTTAATGACTTTTTTTCTTGTAATCAGATATCAATTTTCAGGACTAAAATCAGTGATTGATCATTAATTGTTTTTTCTCTGTACTTTCCTATTATTTGGTAATGGGTTGTTATAGATTTTCAATAATATTTATTGCAACAGTCACAAAGAAAAAAACCAAAAGACAACATTTATATAATTATATGAAAAATAAAGCACAATTACTACCATTGCTGAAAAGTGCTATATCATAGTTCTTTCTGCTCTATCAAGTATATTAATGAAAAAAAAATAAAAAAAACATCTGTTTCAAAGAGTTATTGACCGTTTTTATTCTTTTCAATTCAATTCATTTATTTTAGATTATTTTATTAGTTTATACTATATTGTATTTGTGCAATATCTAAATTCTTGTAAAACCTACTTCTTCTGCTATGAAAACTGTCCAGCAACTGACAAAAAAGAATATGTTAGAACAGAAGCAAAAAACAGAATAATGACAAATGATAGTTCATATTTTTTTATTGTAATTAGTTGTTTGTTCCGCGTTTTTTTAGTTTTGTATTTTGTTTCTTTTATGTGCAATAGCAATATTCTGTGATTTCAGTATTTTGTCATGAACAACTGTTTTGTTAGGGAACTAATGACAACCACCAGTAGCTAAAAAATACTGACTTGGCAGTTATAGTTGTTATAGGTTAGTTGCTAAATCAAACAATATTTAATGTATGGCGAGGATACAGAAATACATGATCTTCAAATGACCTCACTCAATACATTGTATACGTATTTATTTTTATGAGTATTAAATAATCATAAGTTCATATTTAATTAATGATGTTAAATGGTTGTTGAAAATGTGAATATAATGTGAAATATATTTGAAAAACATTTTCCTAAAGGCGGTCTTTTTTTGTTTGGAATAGTACAGAATACATACTATATTATGAAAATAATTGTAATCTCTTAACAGGACTTGCATTTGTCGTACTCAAAATGGTAATCTTAGGGTGAACAGTTTAAATACGTGTTTGGATGTCGCACCGCACGAAGACCGCTATGCAAATTGTCGTCAGTTGTCTTAATGAGCCCATTTAGTGTTGGTACGTATGAGTATGGTCTTGGTCGATTCAACAGCGAATAAATGAACGAATACATGCGCATTATTTCTATCTACATTGTTCACAGCTAAATAAACTAATTTACAACTTATATACGTGAATAATTGCTGAACAACACGATTTCATGCTTATCACTGATTAGTATGCCGTTGCTTCACAATTACGTCTGGCATTAGTTTCTGGAATCACAGTATTATACATATATTTTGTTCGCTTCCTTTGATATAGAAACAATTACTCCATTTCTATATGTACCCATAAACTCGTCACTAGTTTTACATATATTTGAATGGTAGCTATAAAAACCGGACCCATTAATACATGTATACTTACTACAATAAGTGTAGTACAACAGTCAGACCTCGATTAAAGTTACCTCTGATAACAAAGCCTTGCACTTTATCTGAAAACATTGATAATTCTTAGTGAATTAAATAAATCATCATATGACCCAACTATGAAATTTCGAAAAATGTCTGTAAGAAGACGATAGACGATTATTGAATTCAAAATCATATTTTTTCGGAGGAATAGATATCTTTTTTTATCAAAATTAAGACAAGATAAGAGAGGAATTTGAATTTAAAAATACAACTAATGATTTTAAAAAAATCTTAAATTTTAATGAAATATTTGTATGCAGTTTTAGACAAAAACTGTCATAATTATTGAATTACTTACGATTTAAATTACCATCTGATTCATATTGAATTAAATTTATTAAATCATGATGGAATAAATGAGATATAAAACAACATAGTTCGCTCTCAATACCAGTCCCTAGGATTGCCCAAAACGACTGAAGAGCTGGAACTCCAGGACAATTTTAGTATATATAAATGTAAATAAGTTTTAGAAATAAATATATTAATTAATTAAAAAATAAATAACCAAGCATTTCCTTGTTCCAAAATAAGCTTACTTTTCTTTACGATGAGACTATATGACCATAGTAGGTTCACTTCTGAAAATGAAGTAATTTAATGAAATTCAACCTGTTCATTAATCTAGGTAAGCCTGTACATACAATTTTAAGAATAGAACTGCTGATGCCATGCTGCCCTTATTGACGAGCTGCCAATGGTTACAGTTATTGTCTATCAACACACATTATACTGAATTTGAGTTAACTAAATGTATGCTAAATAATGTAACTCCGTTCTGAAACTAACAGAGTCAAATATCATTATTTAGCACACAAATATCAAGTAAATCAATGAAGCTGCGGTCCAGTGATTTTATATAGTTGAATACTCCTGTCATAAAAGAATAAAAGATTCGATTTCGATTGCGCCATAAAAAAGTGTATAGAAATCGTTATGTTTTTTTTTCAAATTTCAAATATATCTCCGAACGTCGAAGAAGTGAAATCAATTTCCGTTCTTCAGTCTTCACTTCTTTCAGAAGTGGAGCATTGTGAAGCGCTGAATCAATACAATTTAGCGGAAAGTGTGCAGACGGAAGTGTACAAATGCACACCCGCTTTTCGCACCACCATAAATATTGGATAATTTGTACAAATGTCAGCGAATTCCAACGTAACGTGCCTAATTTGTCATGGTTAAAATGTTTAAAATATGATTTATAGCGGCGATTCCCGTTAAAAATATTATATAACTTAAATCTTGATCAGTAACATGAAAATATTAGTTAGTGATTCATAATAAAATAATTTCAATTGTTTTTTTTGCTTTTTAAAAAAATATTTAAGTTACTTTAAACATTTATGAATCATTTTCTAAAAAAAATATGAGTTGCCGGCACCGTGTAGTTGTCTAAAGAAAACCAAACAAAAATATTGCAAAATTGTTTGAAATATTGCTTCGACAAATCTATCTGAAGATATTAAGGAATTAGTAATAGTATTCAATGCAAGAAACTATATACCTAAGTTTAGAAGATATGATTCAATGCTGTATATGTAAAATTTGATTACACAATGTAAACTAACAAAATTTTCAATAGCCCTTTATTGATTCAAGTCTTTCCTCCTTTTTATTGATTATTATTATTATAAAAATGAACAGAACAAAAGCTATTGTCTATAGCTATTGATTATATTTTTTCTATACAGAATAATTCTTCTTAAACACTAATAAATATCAAGTATATTATTTATTTCTATGGATACGAAAATATATTTGTGTTGACGTTAAATGAGGTGATTCGTGACATCCCACATCAATTTAGGAAATATAAATCTCGGTTACTGCTGTCTTGTTTGTGGTGTATTCTTAGATCTATCGAAGGCCTTTGATAGCATCGACAGGGAAAATTACTCACATAGATGGACGGATTGGATTTCAGAATAGCAGTCTACAAAACTTCTGAAATCTCATTTTCCACATTACGATAAAACGCAGTCACGTTTACTAACCAGGTCAATATGTATTATGTCCATTCTTTATTTGTTGAGTAATGCTATTCAACTGACAAATAAGTATATCCGTAATAGGGGGAGACTGGGGTTGGTTGTTACGTGGATTAGTTGACACGAAGTTAATTATATGCGACAACCAAGCTCAAGATTGAGAGTTTGATTCCAAATTTATTCATTTTTCTTATAAATATTGTTAATTTAAATTATTCAAAAGACGCAAGTGTTGGGGTTAGTGCAATCAATGTTTAATAAGAAGGTACAGTTTACTGAAATTTAAACAGTTTACTATTTGTAATAACCACTCCCGTTCCAGCTTCCTTTATATTAATTTTATATTGGAAATATTGAGATATTATTAAGCATAATTATACAAACAATATTAATGCAAATTCATTAAATCCATTGAATATGGACATAAGTACAAAACTTAATTATGAGCAATGAAAAAAGTCGATAGCACAAGATGACACACCAAACTCAAGTTAGTAATTTACATCTCGCACAACTTCAGCACGTGACGGAAGAAAGACAAAGGCCGATTGGCAGAATCACAACCAAAAAAAGGCCGTAATCTTCGCAAACGATGAAGACCTCAAATACTCACTTCATTAACATATCATCAGTAGATTTCTGATGAGATAACAACAATTTAATCGATAGGTGGGAAAAGGTCATAAATAATGATGGAGAATATACTATTAATTAATTTCTTGTTATAATTATTGTTAACTTTAATCAAATGTATAAGCAAAAAACGCAAGAATTTAATTCACAATATATATTTTTTGTCAATATTCAAAAAAAAAATGTATATATTCTAATATTCAAATTTGATTTCTTTTATCGTATATTTTTATTGCTTTTGTAAATGATTAAACAGTAACTTTGAGTTTATTTCAACAGATGAAACTTAAATTTAAACAAATTATGCTATGTATTAATCAACTGCTTTTAATTAAGATATTTACATACTTGAAAGTTGTCAAATATTTTTCTAATTATTGCATTTAAAAGATTATAATAAATAAAGTTAAATCTAAAATATAATGCAATTACGTAATAAATATTTAATTAATGGTGGAATTTAATCTATAATTATGGCAATTAATTAATGATTATAATTAACTTCAATGAACGTATAAACATTCCGAACTGTAACAAATTAATTGGATGAAATTCGTCATTAAAATATTGTGTAAATTTAATGGACGCTCCATGCAATTACAAATTTAATGATCTTCAACAAAGAAGTGAAATGATTTAAGTGTTGAGTGAAAACGAATATAGTTAATAGTTGATTAGATTAATTAATTCATAAATTAGCGACATATATTCGATGAAATCACAGTAAAGAACGATGCTTTGCATCGGTAAATAATCCATAATCGAGTTTACATCTGCGCTTTATTAGCAGTAATTTCTGTCAGCTTCAAATTAGTTTCTGATAAAATTTCAATTGAATGGATTTAATGATAGATTTAATATGCAATACTGTAATGAAGCTGGTGCTGAAGGGAATCCAGTTTAAAGCAGGCGCCGATAGTTAAATTTCAACTTTGTTTTGTAAATCGACATTTCAATTACGCAAATGCTGGGAAACAAATCCCGGATTTAGTTTATGAAGCGAATTACACATGTGTTTTGCATATTGTTAAAAGTCATGCGTATTCATATTTGTTGGAGTTGGTAAAGCACAGTCACTCACGGTGGAATTTCATCAGGCGATAATTAAATCTTGGATATAGCTCGGAGTCACTGTTAAGCTGCAAATTGAATTTTCTCGTTCGTACTGAGTAATGAGAAAATAGGTGATAATACTTACATTTAAATTGAATTTTCAGTTAGAACCTATTATGAGAATAATGTTAAGTAATTGAAATAAATATAAGGAGTTAATTTGTGTTGGAAAACTGAACTATAAAAAAGTTACATATATACATAATATTGTGTTTATAAGAAATATTACATTTACGGTAACATGATATCTAAAAACAAGTAAAAACATAACAAGAACTATTATTATTCGTCCGAAGAACATGTTTTTCTGCTTAAATTTGTCCACATCAAGTTTTTCGAAGTTCTCCTTTTGGTTGCTCTGCTTTCACTTGTTCTGAGGGAACCTAATTTTATATAGTTAATGTAAGAACAGAATAATTGTATCTATTAAGGACTATTTCATTTCGATTAAAGTATGTACTATCCTATTTTTTGATGTTTTTTTTAAATTTTATTTATCTTATTTACATCTACATATATAAAATTATTAATGGTTCATGCTCCTCTGCTGCAGTCCATGGGTGTTCCATAGGCGTTATTACAGTGGGCTATCCTATTCCCTTCTGGTCTTATGTCGTTCCTTCCTCTTGTTTTGTATTGATGTGTATCTTTGTTTCTTTCTATTATTATCTCCGTCTTTTTAATTTGTTTATTATTTTATGTATTGTTACATTCATTTGTATTTCAATTCTGTTTTCTACTCCTACGTGTTGATTTTTTTGTCTGTAGCGCAATCTTGTTGTATTTTCTAGTACTTCCCTATACTGCCATACCATAACTTATTCTGGATGTGAACATGGAATGAAATACACCCATCCTGCTCTCATCTGGTATAAACTTTTCTGTCCTACATAACGCTCCTATGCACGCCGTGTTTTTTTTTAATAAGTTGTTAATGTTCGGATCCCAACTCATTTTTTCATTTATTAATATTCCTAGATAAACTGATAGATAGATAGAACAGGTTGAAACTATTCTATTAGTCTTTGGTGTATTTCAATTTTTATGTAAATTTTCTTTTTATTTTTGTGTTTTATTACTATGTATATTGTTGTTTTTCCTCATTTATTGTTAGAATGTTATTTTCATGCCATTTCTCCAAATTTGCCATATCTTCTTCTAATTGTTGTTTTTCCTTTAAAATTTAAATTTCGTTCCGCGTAACATCAAAAATCACGTTAAAACACGGTGATTGCATGTTTTTAAAGGATACTGTTTTTATGATTTTTAGCTGTATTACTTTTATTGATCAAAATCGTATACAGTTAAAACTAATCAACTTTGTTATTAAGGGCTGATTATAAACAGCCATAATTACTATCTATATCAATACCAAAGAATAAAGTCGAGAAAAGTAATTATCTGATTCTGAAATAAATAAATAACGGATAAATTGTTCTCTTTAATATAATTATTGTGGTGCCTTTGGGAACGTAATACAATTACAACATTTTTTTATTATTAATGTTACGGTCTTATTTATGGCACCTTTTCTATTCTTTATGCACCTCGCTACTATTGTGCCGAAATAATCGGTCAGCGCGGGGTTCGAACTAGCATCTTTCGCATCAGTTTTTTTGATGCAGGGACTCCTAACCACTCGGCTAAGAGATACAACTTCAATTTTCTTTTTCTACATTTTTTTTTAATATTTAGCGGTCATTTCTTGTAGTAGTTATTACTATTCTTATTTCGCTAATTCAATCATGAATTTTTATTTATTATTAATAACATTATTTTTGTTGCTATTATTTATTTGTATTTAAAAAAATGTGTTGTTTCTTGCAGGTCATTAAGATATATTATATTATTTTTATAATAAATGTGACAGATATTGATACTTATTTGAAATAAATTTTATAATTTGAGAACTTTAAAGTGAAGAATACATGTTATGCAATAGTTATGTATAATTACAATTAAATTTATATGTTTTGTAACTTTATTTAATGCTAATTTAAAATAACCTAACTGTGTTAATATGAATTCGTGTAACTTTTTTTTGTAAGATAACATTTTTCAATCATCTCACTTAAATAATTTGAAAAACCAACATGTTTATATATTACTTTTCATATTCTATCAAGTAACTAGTTATTTCATAAATATGGTAGTTAAATTATTACTTAATTTAACTAGTTATTATACGTAATATTAGCAATCGACACATACTTGAAGTGCACTGTCGTACAAAATATGTGTTTTATTTTTGACAAAAACCTATATTTTTTGTTGAATTTTAGTAATTATTTTGTTTACAACTATAAAATGAAATCTAAAAATAATATTTTTTTATAATTACTAACTATAAAGATATACATTATAATCTACGTCCTATCAATTCTACAGATAAAGTATCTAATATTTAAATTTAGAATAGTTATTCTATAATCTAGCTACCATCGGTATTTTATGTATAAGCTTTATGATAACATTTTGAAGAACGGCATGTATGTAATGTCAACACATATAACTAAGACTTTAAATAGAATATAAGATACAATTGTGAAGACAATCGTTGTGGATTAATAAAAGTTGACTTTTTACAAGAAAGATATCTCCTTTTGAAAAGAGGACTAAGTGGTATCCACGGTCAACTGTGCGGTCTGTGGAAAACCTATTTTGTTTGGATTACGCTTCTTTTTTTTTCGTTTCCTTTGTCGCCCTAATAAAGTACATCCCAGCTTCTTGGAAGTACATTGGGTGTATCTGTATTATAATCGGTGAGCGAATAAAGTTGGTGAGAAAACGGAAAGAAACGAAAACGTTGCGCATTAAGGGACATAACTTACGGAAGGCGCAGAGCGGAGGGCTTTTATATTGGGAATCCTCTCTTGCGTTTGTGAATGTGTATATATCTATATGTATATAAATACATATACATTTATATCTTATATACATTCCATTTGATTAATGTAGTTCGAAACAAGATAAAACACTGTTTTATATTTTGAGCATTGTATGAAATATTTGCCGCGCCCGCGAAAATCCTTCCTTTAACTCCTTCGCATTTCCAGCGAAAGACAAATCCACACAGAGGGTGCAGCTCGCACGGCGTAGTAAGCCGAAAGAATGATCATCATTATTGAAAATATATACAGGGTGAAACAAAAACAGACAATTTTATTATATATATATATTATTATGAGAATTGTAGTATCTTCAATATTCGAATTAGTATAAGATAACTGAAGCTGCAAAAAAATATAATTTCTATTTATTATATGCACTTACAATAATTGAAATTAATATAAATGTGCAAATTATGATAACCACAGAAACAATACCAGATAGAAAATGGTGCTATATGAAACCTCCATGTAAATAAACTAAAATAACAATGTAGAGGACAGATAGAACTTTTGGCGAATGTGTGGTCAATAAAAATGTTTAATATAATAAAAATATACATTAATTAAACAAATTTAAGTAAAATATATAATTAGTATATTGTATATTGTTACGGGATCTCGCCAATCCCACTTCTAACACCAACAGTTATGGAATTCTCTCTTAATAGATTTTTTCTAAAGTTTCGTTCTTTGAATTGAGAAACAATTATAAAATAAAAACTTAAGTTGCTGACTGGTGGTTCTTTATTTTTGAGAATAATTAAATCTTAATAATACTGACCTAAAAACTGTTCGCTAATACTGCTGAAACAAGTTCACTGTTTCACTATAACTGAATTGTGTTGGTTAACAAGGAATAACAATATATTTTTAATTATTTTAAGAAATCAAAATATAAAAATAAACTAATATATTTCTAATAAAAAAAAACTGAAGATAATGATTATTTATCAAGACCATCAAATATTAGTAACAACATCAGCGGTGGAACAATACGTTGCAAAAGTTGAAATGCAAAAGAAGTTAACGTTAGCCCCTTTAATTTTTACATTTATTGTATCTTGGGTTCACGTGTGTTTAGCGCTTTTATCCAGTCACGCGAATTTAGAATTATTTAGGGGATAAAGATAGTCAATAAAAATATTTATACTCAAAATTTACTAATTTCTTCAAATATTGTTTTTCTTCCTAATTTTATTCATAAACTTATAAATTTTAAACTTGTCTTTAAACTTAACACTAAAACTTAACACATTTTAGAAGAATAATTTTAAATGATAAAATGTTTGAATGCAATTCTTTTTTCTACAAGATATAAATAAAAATGTAAAAAAAAGTTAACAATTTATAATAAATAACAATCGTAATAATATAATTAAAATTGCAGGATTGGACAATTTTGTAAGCTAATTAATTTTAAGATAAAACCTTCTTATAAATGTATCACATAATAATAAACAGTATAATATTTGTTCCACGTTAAATGACTAATGGAATAATACTGGTTGTGATTTCTCAAGAAATGCGATATAAGAGGGACCTATTTCCTCTCGACCCTTAACTCCAATGGGCTCTGGGTTTCAGCCCATAAGGTCAATACCTAGATACGCCACTGTTAATTACAAACATGTTGAAATACGTTGATTGTATATATTATTTACCACCCATTCAATACTTTATAGTTGATATTATAACCTAAATCAAACATTTGATCAATCCTTTGAAAGTAGAAAATTATTATGACCAGTTTTGGTTGAAACCAAGTTCTATTTCCCTAAATTAAACGACAAACTTCGCTGAGATGTATTGGAGGCGATTCACACGGCTCTAAGACCCTTTGGTAACCTAAAAAAACCGCGAAACTTTAATTTAAACTCTTTTTCAATGAAAATGATTTACAATTTTTATTGAAAAATCTATGAATTCTACAAAATAAAAACTAATACATGATACCACTATATATATATCGTACCATTTCTTTTTAAATTTATTCTTAATCCAAGACCTAACTCGGCGGTAATAAACAGATATATATTTTAGTACTATTATAGCTTATTTTACTCACATATCTATTTCTTACAATAATTAATAAAAACTAAACTATATATTATTTTTGTATCATTGTAATTATTGTATGAGAGAGTAACTGTTACAATAAATAAACCAAAATAATAAATTCAGATAGACCTATGATCAATAGCACTTTGCACTAATGTACATTCTTTGCTATTATATTAAGTTAATTTCATAATTATTCTTATTAAAAATATTCTTAATATAAAATTTAAAACTCATATAATTTATATAAAAAAAACTACTAATCAATAAAACTTAATTATTGGTATTGTAGTTTTAAACGCCATCCATTATCATCTAATGTATATTGCGTAATTGCATTTTTTTTAATTAATAAGCTTTTAATAAATATATCAATAACTTCGTATTATTCTACTATGCGATTCAAAATAGCCTGAGATTAAAAAAATACCCGCACTATTCGGGGTATTTCTGGAAATATGTTTATGGCTTGAGTGTATTTTACAGAATAGTTTTTTAATATATTTTTATTAAGTACACGAAATTGTACTTCGATCTTTTTTTCTTTGAATAATATTAAAAATAAAATTATTTATTGCAAAAACAACAAGAAAAAAAACTTATTATTAATGTATAATAAAGAAATAAAAAAGAAGAAAAATAAAATATAATGCCTAAAATAGTATTATTAAATTTAATTATTGACCTATACTACTAATTATACTACTAATTTCATGATTAAAGAAATAAATCTTTTATCAAATTAGAAAACAAGCGTAAATTTGTATAAATAATATGATCTTTATTTTTGGATTATAAGTCGGTGAATAACTTTTATACATTATTACATGAGACGAGAAGCATTTCTCACACATGTTACCAAAAGCTGCATTAAGTGAACAATTCAAATATTCATCAGTGGTACATGTAAACCTTCTGCAACACTCTGTATAACTAATCCGTGGATCCCTAAAAGGGTAACAAGAAAAACGTTACTAACAACATTAACAGGACTAAAACCGCCAGTTTGGTGGCACAGTATGTACGAAACCGCAATTAGTGCGAACCGCACGAGCATTTCCTCCCCATGCAGACGAAAACAATTCCGCGAATTGTTTTAATAACTCGCGCTACGTAATTTTAATACGAAATCGTTAAGCGTTTTGTAAATTTAGTGCGGTGCCCCGTCCATTTAACTACGAAACATCCTATTTCTGCGTTCACAATTCCCCACCAAACCCTCCATCTTTTTAATGTGCCCAACCCTATGTGGCCATCCTCGATTCTCCCAGAATCTGTTTAAAAAGTCATCAGAATGGAAATTGTGCGCTGTGCCGAGACGTAGTCCCGGAATACGATCATCGTACGTTGTTTTTCTTTTCAGCTCATTTCGTAATTATTGTGGATGCATTAAAGTTTTATTCGGTGGGCCGGAAAGCGCTTATAAATGTAATGAAAAATGCTTTCCGAGGGTCGGGCTTCAATGAATCCACTTAATCGCCAACCGAGAGCCCCCTAATACCTTTAATTACACGCTTAATTCTATCTGTTTTACTATATTCTACAGTTTTTTTCCTATTATTTTTCTGTCGTTTATTTAATTCGTTTTAGTTTGAAAGAGATAATTTCTGTATAAAAAAAATACTATACAGGTTTATAATTCTTGTTAGTCATTATTTTATGTATCCTCTATAAGGACTAATTGGTGACTAGTTATCTAGAATTGAACTAGTTTGCTTGTTTTTTTTTTCATTATCAATGCAGTTTAACAACACTGACACTAAATTGTATAAGAATCAATACTAATTAATAGCAAGGTTAATAAACAATAAATGACGCATTAGTAGAGAATGTTTTACATAATAAAATGTAAAATAAAATTGAAACTTGCAAGTTGTGAATTTAAGAAATAAACTAGTAAATAAGTCAAAATAAAACTACGGTGTACTAATAATGTAGAAGAAATTAATATCAGTTAGTTACCATTTGTTATTGATTCTAATTTAGGGCAAATGATGTATTAATAATTTGTATATTAGTTGAATTTCTTGGCTTGAGAAAGCTCAATGAGAATAATTAAGTAATATTTAACTTACAATAATGTTCGTTCATGTGTTAATGGAAAAGTGGAGATCAAACGTAAGTATTTGCTTTCATTAATGAATTCAGTGTATTTCCTTCCCTTATAGTTTAATATACTAAACATTGATTATTGTACAATCAATATTCTCATATTAATTATGTAGAATTTTAAATAAAAAAGACCGTTACTATCTGTTTATGAAATAATTTCATATACATTTTATTCATAAGAAATTTCAATAAAAACTAACTGAAACTGATCATATTTACAACTAATAATTAGTGAGATGCTAATAATATGTATTTTATATTAGAAAGGAAACGTAAAACAAAATAGAAATAACAAAAAATTATTGCTTACATGAAAATATACAGATACAAGGAGCTGTTGACTATAGTATTACCTCATAAAACTAAAACATTTATTGCCATTTCACCTGCAATAATATATTTACGATTCTCATATTTTTAGTTTTAAAGTTATTTTAAATGGATTATTTTATTGCTGTTGAAAGTCTGCAAATATAAACTAAGACAATATCGTAAGGAGTTTCAGGTAAATGCACTAAAGAAACTTACAAGTAATTGTATTAATGATAAGTCTGAAACGAATTAAACTGTTCATAGACATCGTACGTTCCGGAAATTCAAGAACATCAACTACTTTCATCATCCAAAAAAAATGTACTGGAAAGTTCTCTCGAAATATGAAAAAAAAAATAAGACAAATAAAAGATGTATTAGACAATAGCAAATTAAGTGTCCATCGCATTTTAAGACGATGTAAATAAAAAAAGTTATATTATAAGAATAGCGTAAATGAAGATGATCCGGATCAAAGAAAACAATTTTTCTAATTGTACTTAGATAAATTTGAAAATAATACACACTTTTCGGAAAAGATTGTATCGATGGAATTAAGTACAAATTAAATGGCATATGACTTTACTTGTGTATATATTTTAAAGATAAAGTCTATTAGAGAAAACTGACGATTGGAAGAATCAAATACCACATTTGAACAAAAATTGCATAACAACACCTAGTAAAATGTTTGTTCAAGTTTGTAAATTAATAGCCCTTCCTTATCAAAAATGTATTACTACTACGCTAATATTCTTTTACAATTTAACACATCTACTCTAAATCTCCCAATATTGCAAAGCAGATATAAACTCAAATTCAACTTGGATAAGTTATTTTGGTGTGATTTTTTATTATTTTTAACAGCTTCAGTGAAATATGTCCTGCAATATTGAACAGAGAAGTATGCGATGAAAGCAGACCGGTAGAAATTTTCTTGTAAGAATGCTTATATTAATTATATGTTTAAATAGAAACTAAAGTCATAATCATTGAAACTATGTAACTTTGGGACACCTTTTATTTTAAAGGACATACCATCATTAATAATCATTTACATTAATTATATATATATATTGATGTTAGCATATATATAATACTCGTATTGCAAGGTATCTCAAGTTAAAATCTATTAAACTTTCATTGTATGAGTTTATTGATTACAGGAGATAATGGAGATGGGTATATAAAGAGCATATCTTTGTGTCTGCAAGTTGTGACGAGATTATTATTTTGTAAATTAAAGATCTTTTACTTTAAATGTGTATCATAAAATAACAGATAATATTTAGTACTTAATATTGTAAACATGAATTTCATGTGCAAATATATAAATATATATCTTTTCATGTAATTTAATAATGGTTAGAATAGTATATATGTCGTCATTTTTGTTGATCAAAATTATGACCAAAGGTTAATGACCGGGGTTTTTCCGCCTTTCAGGAATATATATATATATATATCTACGCAAGTAAATTATAATATATTTATGTTAGGTAGTTTCATGAGCATGGAAATATTACCTGCCAAATGTCGACACGCCTTTTCCTATTGACATAAATGATTCGTTGCTGATTGTTTTGTTTACTAAAACCGACAACAGTTGGTCACGTAATGGTTTTCGAACAAATGTCGGCACGCCCTTCTAGTAATTTACCGAAAAGTCCTCGCCGCATGAAGATATATTATTATATAATTTGTTAACAACAATCGATAGTATACTCTAATTAGAAATTTTAATAGATTTTAACAGTTTCATTAAAATCTATTTAAATTTCTGATCATTTCTAAATTAATGTTAGAATTTAGCTACAAAATTTAAAATAATAATCATTTATTGATTATACAATTACAATAATAAATAAATAAATGAGTACAATTCTTGTAAGGAAGTAACTGGGCTAAAAAATTATTTTTTTGTAGTGTTTTGAATAGATATATAATTATATTAATAGAAGGTTTTACCGACCAAAATTATTATGGAAATTATAGTAAATTTTACATTAAATATATGTAATTGATTTTTACATAAAAATTGATAAAAACCAGATTAAAGTTAGTGCTCACCTTAAAAAATAGCTATTTAATAAAAATTATCGTTAAGAAAGGTATGTTATACTTGAAAAAGAATTATAATTCTGTCAATTTATTATAATTAATTCGTGTTCGTTAGTATTCATTTTCTCTTTAATTATAATATCTTTGAATGCTTTTGAGTAAAAGCAATTTCATTCTACTTATAACATCATGTATTAATGATGTTCTAATAAGAATAAATTTGCTTTTATTTAACTTCAGATTTAAAGAAACTATTAAAAAAATACGCTTCAAAACATTGTTTCATGATAAAATAGATAATATTGTAATTTAAGTTATTATAAAATATTGAAATATATTCATAAATATTGGTATATATTGTCGTGTCCCGGGATTAAAAATCTCTGGACACCGTGGATTATCTCGTAGTTACGTTTATGAATATCAAATACGAATATTCTAAGTAGTTTTATTGTACAGTTGAGTATTTTTATGGAGAAGTCAACTATATAGGTGTTGATCTCCTGTTTATTAACTAAGAGTTACATTCTTCTCTTAAGATAGCCGATCTTTCTAGTGATTAGGGGATGGAATCTTCCTAAACGGAAATGTACGTCGTTAAGGAGAAAGTATTTACAATAATCAATACAACAATAAGGAATAACATAACAATAATGGTATTAATAACAATATATTATATTGAATTATAACGAATTCTGCGATTATATTACAAAAACAAAATGTAAACATATCTTGATAAATTACCTAGCAATATGAATTTTAACTATACGTTTTGTATTGTAAGCATTTTTCTAGAATTATGCTTAAAAGCCCGATTGGTATAATAATTGTTTCATTCATTAGATTAATTTTATAACTGGAAAACTATTAAAGATATTTTGTTGATAATAAAAAAATATTTAGTTTACAATAGTATAAAATACAGAACATTATTGAAACGAGTAAATAAATTAAAAAACATATTTTTCTTTTACTTTGACAAAATTTCTATCAACTAGATTAAACATTTTTTATTCATACTTACTTTTATTAAAACTTAAATCTCTATATAATTAGACTCTTAAGTATGAATTGGCAGAGGTATCCGTGTTTCACGTTGTATAACTTTTGAATTATTCGACGAGCATCAGTGAGGTCACCTGAGTTAGAAATATTATTATGGTTACGGTCATGCTGGTTGTAATTAAAAGCAGATTCAGGTTATAACTACATATTGAAACTGGAACGAAATTATATTTGCTACCACGGTAAGTTCTATTAGTTGCATAGTTTAAAGGTTTTCATTAGTCAACATCATTTGGTCATTAAGTAAATATCTAATATTCTCCGCAAATAAGAGGGTTCAAGTGCGCAGGTAATAACCATCAACAAAATTGCTTGGGATGTCCTTTACAAAATATTACATAACACATTTACGCAGCGAAAACATAAATATACCTTGAAAGATCAACAGCAGTAAAACGCTACTACAATTTAAAATACAGAGAAAAAGTAATAAAACATTTACTTAAATTGAGAAACTGAGAAATTAATTAAACCGAAAATTTAATGTTAAAAAACATTAAGTATCCAATAACAATTAGTTTCTAGCATAAAATGGGAATATTGACATATATTGTTATTGTTTTTATTTTGTTAATTTTTTTCGTAGAAAATCTAAGATTTAACTATTTTCGATTCGACTATTTAAAAACCTAATTGTATCTACCCAAATTGTGGCACAATTACTACATCAACATACATTTTAAATGTAATTTTTGTTTATTGAATATTTAACAGAAAATAATTGATTTTATATTTTTTCTTCAAAGTACAAAATGTGTTACAGCAATAGTTTTCTTATATTTTCATTTCTTAATTAGTCCTGTTTCAAATAGTCTGGGATATTTGATTAATCGGATTATGCGAGGTATTGTTGTACTTTTAAATACTTTATAAAAAGTTATTATTTTATGTGTAAGTTATAGTTTATTACAATATTTTATTTCTTAATTGAATTTATAGGATATGTTTTCATGATTCGAGGTTAAAGTTAAAATTCAATTTTTAAAAAGATTCTTGCATATCGAAATCCTCTCGCTGTCAAATGCAATTTACTTATTTGATTCAGGCCCTTAAAGGGAACTGATCCTTGAAATTCCCCAGCATGTGATACCGATATCCAATATTTCCCGGTAAATATTGAACTTACTTCAACCTAGGAACTTGATATATGTCCGCATACTGAATCTGTAATGTAATTAAAATATGATAGAAGAATAAAAATAATATTTACTTGATTTAAAGAGAACATTATTTGTACAAATCCTATATTGATTTGAGTTTATAAAAGGTATAATTTATGATCCATAAAATACATTAGACAATAGCTTTCTATTTTATTAGTTCCTAGTATTGAAATTTCTTAGTACTGAAATTTGTTTCTATTGAAATTTCTTACTATTGCAATATGGATATATATTACAGTATTTCATAATATTTAGAGAAAGTTTAATAATTGCGGTGCTTTTTATCAAAAAAAAATCGGATAAATAAATCACGATTAATTAAATTTATTTCTTTGAAAGCTCAATAATATCCTTATTCAATTTTATTTGAAACGTGACCAATTGAATGGCATTTGAAATTTATCAAAGAATGAATTAAAATGAATCTTTTGCTGGGAGTGAATTTCATTGAAAATCTGAATGAATGAGTTTTGGATTTTAATTTGGGGAATTTCTTTGTCCCTACCGGTTTTTTAATCTTTCGAATTGGGTCGTATTTTTAACGTTACACTTTCTAAAGTCGGGGATTCCCCAAAGGAATCACCGCAGCTTCTCCACAGATTTTTTTTTTCAACTAACCTGAAGTGTAAACAGAAAAACAGAACGTCGGTTTTTTACTTCTCGAAATTAAAAATATATGGTTCAACGAGTTTTTAACTATACATATTTTCATTATAAGATTTTATTTAAATAATGTTACACATGTATAAAGAAAGATAAAATTAGATATTTGTTCATGCTATTTATTTAAATCAAATATATAAGAATAAATACTTATTCACTTTTTACGTATTTTTACATAAAATTACATAAATAATAGTAAATAAAGCCCATTATATTTGGTAAAAAAATATGAAACTTTATAGAATTTGTTATTTTAGTACAGCGAAATCATTCGTAGTTTTGAATGGCGCAAGACGTGTTGTATTCGAAAGATCGTATTATATTGGGTAGTATCTATACATATTCAATTTTATATAGCATAAGGTAATTGAATTTTATTTTTTAATTATAGGTATACGATACGTGTCCTATTAATTATAATCAAATATATTAAATGGTAACTAGTTCAATGAGTTTTGCATAAATGAGGGACTTCATTTAAATGGTTTATTATCAGATATAATTCCTATTTTAGTGTCTAAAGAGTAAGTGGTCCGTAAAATTCGTAGCACTAATATTGAGTCATCAAAATCTGAATTGCTTGCTAACCACCATACATATTTGAAGTTCTATAGCAATTATTTGTATTATATTACTTAAGATTGTATACATAGAAACGTACACATGTAATACAAAATGTGGTGGTAATTTACTATTTGTAAAGGGGTAGGAAAGTCTTCCTATACAATGGAAGCAATAACAGCGTCATACAGTATACCGAAACCAGGAAATTTCAGGGTAAAGCCAATAATTTGCTGCCGACGAAGGCACTAAGGAAATCCTTTTCAATTTATTACGCAACCAAATTTGCCGCACATTCGTGTACATCAGGACTGCGGGAGCGCATATAAATTATACCAATTAATACATGAATATTCTGCATCGAACATCATTACCGTCGCGGCCATTCAAACAACATGAATGGCCCCACCAGCCTTTTCGCATCGAAACGATCTTTTATATATTCGACACTGCAAGTAGTAGTAACCGTTATGAATCGGTAAACATTCCATTTCGAGAGGACTTCGGAAAGGCTGGGCCAGTAATCCGACGGATTCTGGATACCCACTAGGGCTTCGACCGTTCCATTTCTACTAGGGATAGAATCTGACGGTTTATGTAGCATGTTCGAACCGGGCTCGATTCATTCGGATGCCTGAAAAGACGTCAATCCCTCAATTAAAAGCGGACCGTGGAATAATATCTTTTGATCAGAAAAAAAGCGCTGTGCAAATGGGCATCATACAATGCTGCAAACAGAGTGATGGTGATGTGAGCTATACTTTTGATTTTTCCGCCTCCGACGATATTTCGATGTTTCATAATTAATAGCGCAATTCATATATATGGCTGTGCGATGTGCACATGTAAACTGCGGTCCTTTGTGTCCGCAATGACATTTCCAATTAGGCCCTCACCGTTTCGGCAGGTCCCTGCGGATATTCCGGACGAAGTGTCACTTGTAAATTTTAGTGCCTACTTAAAATATAATTGTCATCGATTTTGAATGAACGATATTCATTACTGACTACATTGAATGGCCATTTACTGACACGAATTACCAGATTACCGATTAGTGAATGTGTTCGCTCTAAATCTCCATAGACCCCCTGTAATTGAAACGATTGTTTACAGCGGCTACAAAGTGAACATTTCTATAGAAAGTAATGCATTAAATACAAAAAATATTTACATTTCTGAATAGTTTTATTTTATTGCACATCTGAAATGTCATATGATTACTACAATAACATATGTTACTAAATAGTTGATTGAATTTATTATTTTATTTACTCTATCATAAATTAGCCAAATTTAAATTGATAAATATGTCAAATAAAAACTTATTAACATATAAATTACATTTTTTGATTGAAAATTTCGTGTTACTTATATTTACAAATAAAAGACTATATTTATTAATAAACAAAGCATATATCATTCAAAGAGATATTAAAAACAATAAAATTATGTTTTAAGTAATTATTGTCATTCAATTGGATTAATTTGTAACACATTGTAAAATAAATAGAAAGAACTTGGATAAGTGAGATGGTTCAAGATACTCATTGAAAAATTGAATATGTTATTTCATTACTATGAAACTACCTTATGAAATACAATCTAATTTGATAGTAAATATTTAGGTTTTCATTAGAAATTGTGCATATATAAATATGGATATTTTTATTTTATCATTTAGATCCATTTGATTAATTGATATTTCTTTACTTTTTTTCTTAAAACGATTAAGAAAACACGAATTATATCATCAATCAGACTGAAATAAAAGTCAAATAGATAAAACAATAGGTGATTGACATTGTCGTATGTTATTTCAGTTAGAGGTCATATTTTTTTACTATTTATTATCAGCATATGTTAAGTGGGCACTGAATGTATTCGAAACCACTATTTGTGTATTTGGTTGCCTCTTTGATCGAAAAATATAGTAGTACTTAATTCATAACTAACATAATTCAAACGTAATGTAAACATGCCAGATGATTATTTATCCATAGTAAAAAAATATATAAAACGTATACATCTAGTCTTATGGGACCCGTTCAAACGCCCGACAATCATTTGCCCGTCAATCATTTGCCCGACGCTCATTCGCCCGACATCCATTAGCCCGACATCCATTAGCCCGACTGTATTGAACGCCCGACATCCATTAGCCCGATATTCGTTATCGCGAACATTTTATGTTGTGCAACGATGATGGTAAACAGTGACAACACTGTACGCTGCGTGTCTTAAACATGCTAAATTCATGCCAATTGAGGAAATAAGCGAGAGAAGGAAGAAAATAGTTGAGTAAAAGATGAAATAGTTGTGAATTCCCTAATGTCCTAAAGGAAAGATTGTAAATGTCGTGGCAACCAGACACACACCAAATAACAAGTAAAATTAGACTGTTCTTCGAAGACATTACTCTGAAAGCAGGCCGAAGAAGTTTGAGCTATGTTTACAATCTTCAACATTATCTGCTATCTACATATTGAGAAGAATACTGAAAATGTGGATTGATTAATTTCACCTAATACATTTATTGCATACAAACTGGATATAAAAAAATATTGTGATATTTTTAAAAAATAATATCCAAAACTAGAAACAGTAATAAATTAATTTGAATTGATTTGATAGGTTTACATCCTAAAGAAACTCTGTTTAAGTTCAACACAGGATTGTTTAGTCTCTTTCAAGGCATTTTTCATTGCTTCTGGACCGAGGCTATTGATTCCCAATAAAAAACGGTTCCAAAAACTGAATCTATCCACTGTAAATATCGTTAACAAAATACAAACCAAAAATATATGAGTTTATAAATAAATACAATTTTAAAATTTTATTAAATATAGATAGATATGATCAACAAATTATAATTCTTTATTTTTATGTAGATATAAAATAAATAAGATAAATATATAATTTTCGAGACATTTTTGAGATTATCTATAAATTTGATTAAAAAAATTGATTCTCAATTAGTATTATTATAGTTTTGTATTATTTTTAAATATACGATTTTTTTATTAATAATAATAAGAAAAAAACAAACTTAAGATAATAAAATAATGGAAATACATATAAAAGTAAATATAATTATTACTATTGCTGCAAAGGGCTATAGACCATAGATCTTTATGCCTATTTTTTTCTATAATAATATAATCTATTGACCAGTTATAAAAACAAAATACAATGCTAAACATAAAACCAAATATAATAATAATATATAAAGAAAAGGCTGGCCAAAGGGCTATCGACTGGTCTTTCCGCCTCCTTTTCTAGATGATCGTTGTTCCGTTTTAATTAACAAGTAATTTAAAAAATCAACTTTTTGTATCTAATTATAAGATATTTTTAAATGTATATAAATCCGATCATTATATTATTTTATATTGGTTTGAATAGAAATTGATTCATATATAATAATTCCAGGATAACAAATATTACTGTGATTAAAGCACAGTATATTATTATCTCAGGTAATATAGCCAGTTGACCCGCTGGCCAAAGCATTTACAGCGTTCATAAATCGATGATAAATAACTGGAAAACTAATTTACAATAACTAAGCAAACCTATTTTATTGTCATGAATATGAATAGTCTATACATGTATACAATAGGATAATAGAGAATTCAATTCATAATTAATAATACTGTTAGGAAACTATAATAATACTAGTATAAATATAGAAATCATATTGAAATGTGAATAAAATCAATGAATATTTCTAAAATAACAAATAATTTCTGAAACCTTAGCTTAAGTCTCACCCACAAGTTATGCGTAGACATCATGAGCCTTATAAACTTAAGGCTCCCCAACGATTTTAATTCGGAAATGCAGACATAAATCAAAATATTTCAGTCTAATATAATATGCCTGTTTACGTATCGTAGTTGCATTGTTCCATTCAGCTTTCATTCCATCATGTTGTTTTAATTACTGGATACTATTAACAAAAATGAACAATAGGAAAGGCATAAATGAAACGAAGCAGGAAACGGCTTTGGAAGGATGAAACAAAAAATATATTTTTAATGAAAATTAAAAGCATTTTTTTGGTCCAAATGGCCATTTTTAACGCGCGGAAATAAAAATTAATCTGCGTTGTTATTAAAACAAACTTTCAACACGTACACAATGCACATAGAAAGGCCGTAGAGCACGAATATGAAATTCAATTACTGACGTGCATTTAAAATGGATGTGTTTATAAACAACACTTTAAATACCTTACCGCTTGAGAATTCCGCTTCTCGGACAAAGTTAAATATAAATATTAGCATTATAATTTTCATGTGGACTTTAATTAATCCAATAGGATAATAAATTTGTAAATTAAAGCTCTCATCGCGGCAACATAATGTGAAATTAATAAACATACTCTAATTTTCACACTTTATTAGAATTTTAAAATTAAAACTTGATATATGAAAAATTAGTTATCATATTTATGTTGTCTCCCGTATTTGAATTAATGTTTTTATTACGAAAAAATCCTTTAGCAATTCCGTCTGGTTGACTAAATCCATAGCAGAATCTCTTAATAGGACTTACAATATGAACTGGAGACGCTTTGGAGACAACAGAATGAAATGTCTGATTATCATTTTCGTTATTAAAATCCAATATTCTAGATTGTGACAACCTTGCCTGTACTTTGAATGTAGTGGGTTCATTCTGTCTAAAACCTTTCCTAACCGAATCAGGTTCCACGTCCAATTCACCTATAATCTCATCAGAAAAGCAATGTTCCTCTAGATTGTGTATGGGATCATCGTCTTCGCACATACGAATATGTTAATGAAATTTTTGAAAAATTGTACCCTATTGTTGAAAAGAAGTTATGTCAACAGGGCGAGTTATGAGACGAAGATTATGAATTCATTGTAGTGCAAATGTCTGCCCCATAAGGAAAAGAGTAATGTCAGAAGGGGCAATTAGCACACGAAGCTAGAGGGTATAGGAAGCTATCGTATGTTAATCTCGCCCTCTTTTGTGAAACATTCGTCGGTAAGTAAGTTTCTCACCCTGTATAATTTTCTCATAACCTCTATGTCTGTATCCCAATATATGCAATATTTAGACTTAATTTTTATAAGCGCCGTTCTCTCTAGTATTTGAATTAATGTTCTTATTACGAGACAATCCTTTAGCAATTCCGCCTGGCTACAATATGAACTGAAGACGTTTTCGTGACAACAGAACATCGGTTGGATGAAATGTCAGTATGATTATCATTTTCGTTCGCTCCAAAAGGAGGTACCGTTCCGCACGTCAAGTGTGCTGATCGCATCGATTCGAAGCCGTGCGAATGGTTGGATCGTTCGTTTGCTTTAGCATATGGTGAAGTCGGCGTTTTTCCTTTATGGTTTTTAGGATGTGGGGTGGAAGTCCGGCATGATATTAGGA
>JAFMTC010000910.1:253976-265979 GCA_018845635.1 Nicrophorus orbicollis | reverse complement strand
AACTAGAGCTTACAATCTATTATTTTTTATTGTAGATAGATTGCATCAAAAATAAATTAATAAAACATTATTTTATGTTTGAATTTAAATGACAAGCAAACAAAAATATGAAAGATGCCATGGCTTTCTTTGAACCTGCATATAGGTACCTGCATCTAATTTTATTGAGGAACAACAATAAATCTGCCAACTTCATATTCGATAACCTACAAAAAAGGTCAATACCTAGTAATGCAATTAAGTACCAGACATAATAGACATGTCGGTACTTCTTGGAATCGACATTTTGTTGGAAAGCAAACATGGTACAGGCACAATAAAAATTAAGGGTGAAGTACAATTTAAAAGAAATTTCTTCATACTTTCGTATTATCATGTACATTGCAAGTCTCTTATAAATATTGTTAATGAAAATAATAAATATTTTTGTATTTGTTTTTTATATTTTCTTTTGTATTATTTAAGAATAGTGGTATGGTATAGTAGTATTTTCAAAATAAAAATTTGAATTTTATTAATTATAATAAAAAATATGGATTAATTAGATGATGCTTTTTTATACTTTTTTGTAATAGAAAGAAATTGGTCAAAATTGTGAATATACTTGTCTATTCATTTTATTGCAAGTCCACGCTCTTCACAGTTAATTTGAATAATGATATAGACTTGCAATTATCTTTAGTATAAATTTCCCACCCAACTCATGAAACAATCGTTAGGACTTCTCCAAAAAAAAAAATTAAATTTTCCTACATTAACTTCCTGACATTCGTTTCGCGAACATTTTCTTAGATTGTGAATATTGGTAAACAGTGACAACACTGTATGCTGCATGTCTTAAAGAGACAGCTATATTAAAATGAATCAATCCATATTTTCAATATTCTTCTCAATATTCAAACCGCTTCTCCAACATATTTGGAAACTCTTGAAGATTATAAACTTGGCTTGGAAGAAATCTTCGGTCTGCTTTTAAAGTAATGTCTTCGAAGAATAATATGACCTTTGAACCTCCATCGTGGTTGACATTAAGGAAATCAACCATCGTGCGGACACTTATATTTTAGAACCGTTGTCCATTAAAATTAGTCCTCGATGAGTTTTAGAATCATATTTAGAATCAATAGGTAAGAATTTAGCATGTCTGTTTAAGACACGCAGCGTACAGTATTGTCGATGTTTACTAATATCGTTGCACAACGTCCAAAATCTATCCGGACGCCCGGAATTTGCTATAGCCGGGAGAATGGATGTCGAGTTAATGGATGTCGGGAATTAGATGTTGTCGGGATAATAGATGTCGGGAACTTGATACAGTCGGGAATCGATATAATTGGTATAACGGATGTCGGGAATATGATATAGTCGGGCTAACGGGTGTCGAGAATTCGAGCGTCGGGCAAATGATTGACGGGAAGTTTAATGTCGGAAAATTGAGCGGGACCGCTATTCAAGATATATTGTTGCACTAGTTAGTTGACACGATGTAGCAATGGCGAATGTAGTCAGTGGAGTAGACCTCGATAATATTAGTAAAACACCAGCTTTAAAACTTAAAAAAGTGAACTCCACCATCACTACTGACTGCAGTACTCAATTGAATTCACCATTCAATTCAGATAGGTTTTCAGCGCTTGAGGAAATATTTTGCATAAAATTGAATAATCTATATGCATATTTGCTTTAGTGATAAACATTTTAATGTTTTATATGGATAATCCTGAGCTAGAATCATCCACAAACCCTACAATTGGTACTTAAAAATGTCTGGTTTATAGCTAGTTGGATCTGCATCTAAATTAATTAAATTATATTCCTAATTTAATTTTATGTTGTTAATGTGAATTAGATTTGATTTTTCTTTGAATCATAATTTTACTTTTAAATTAATTAGCTATTGTAAAATGTAAATAAAATCCTATTTTTATTCCTATGCTTATTTATGTAATTAAATTTATACTATCTGGGCAGAAAGACTACTCTCCATTTATGGTCAATCAATATGTTTAATAATAATTTTTAGCAAAATTAGATAATTTGCAATATCAAAGATAAAATTATAACGGAAGAAATATAGATAATATTGATCACCATATTTTATTTTTAAAGATTCGCATTGGATACTTCAATTTATTATTAGTTTAAAACTTACTTCCATTATATCAAGAACGTGCACTTATGTCTTTGAAAATCCTATAAAGAATAGTTTTCTATACTTGAATCTCCAGATTTATTTTTATTGTTATTGTCAATACTCAATACATAATAACAATTTATATGTATATAAAAATTGATTGAAAGTGTACTTAGGTTTGTAGAACTTGTACAGATAAATTTATCTCGTATCCCGAAATAAATACGAATCGTTTCGACTAAGCTCCAAGTTGGGTATATCAGTTGGTGATTATTATTTACTGTATGCTGATTTGTTAATTAGAAATAAAATATAGTAATTTCTCAATTGAACATTGTTACATTTGTTTTACAGGTCTTATTAGAATTACAATTTATTGAAAAACATGTTTTTTATATAAAAAAAATATCATAAGAATGAATTAAATTCTTCTTCTTATGAAGATAAAATTAACATTTGGTAGTCTATAATAATAGTACATTATTATCGTTCATGAAGTTGTTATTATTGTAAAGAAGTTTGGTAATTTGATAATTAAGAAACTCAACAGAGTTACCTTACTTGAATGTAAGCAGTAAACAGACTAGAAACAATTATGGATTAGAAGCACTAAAGGTAACCATATTCTTCTTTGTCAACTGTTTAGGTCTTAGGCTGCTTCACCCATATATTTGGGAAGACAGGAAGGATTTCATGGTTGGCATTAGAATGCCCTCGTTAATGAAACTTTCGCACATTAAGCAAACGCCTGTCCTTAAAATCACATCCTTGCGGTAATGTCAAGGGCTTCTTTCGAGGGTCATTTAAGCAAAAATTAAATCTTTAAAATTAGTCTTGTTTACATTTTTCACTTGTAATATGTACTATGCTTTAATTAAAATATCTAATAATAGCAAAGTAAATACTAAGAAGGCAAGAATTTAAAATTATGTAAACGAATTTCCGGTTTGAAATGATTAAAAATGCATGTTGTTATTATGAGAATAAAAAGAGAAGTAATTACATGCAGCTTTCAAGCTTTTCTTTGAAAGTGGATCAAGGTGACATGAAGACTTGAATAAGAAAACCTACAATTATTATTTTTGAAAGTTTTCTTTCAAAAAGTTTCATTTTTTATTACACCAAAATTGTATTTACAAAATTATAAATGAATTTCTTGCAACGGTAAAATACTATAATGTTGAATTATAAACACACAAACAGTAAAAAAGGGCTATTAGTCATGGATTTTTCTTCCTATTATTTATATTTATTATTATCATCAACTCGAGTAACAACAAACCAGGGCGGAATGACTGGAAATATAATTATTAACACAAACCTTAAAAGTTATTTAACAGTAAGCTTTCTTATAATAATACTTTTGTAAACTATCAACTAGCATTGAATAAAAGCATTTGTGTGTACCGATAATTGGTGATAGAAATAGTAATAATTAATTTAATGAGTAGAAAAGATTCAGTCAACTGTACTTTCCATAATTATTTATTATATAATATTAGAAAAAAAATATACGTTAGTATCGAGTTGCTAAACGCAGATTTGTCTTAACTATTAGGAATAAGAGGACACTACCTTAATGCGACCATGTGCAAAAAGTAAAGGTCAGAATTTCCTTCACTATATGCTTCATGCTTAAGTTATTTAATTTATTGAACAATAATTATAACACAGTATTAACATATTAATATAAAAATAGTATTGATCCATAAAATAAATTTCACTAATTCTATCATGGATTTTGATGTAGAAAACGGCAGTCTGCAAGTGATTTATATTTGGGAAGTAGCTTTCGAGAAAAACCAGAAGAAGGTCATCGGATTTACTGAAGACTGGCTTAGCGGCGAAGTTACAAATGATACCTGACAAATCTCAATCATAGATAAAGATCTTCATGCAGAAACGGAGACTTCTTTCCTCTTTTTTATTTTCTCCGAGTCTCGAGTCGTTACGAATTGAACGCTCGAATTCAACTGAAAATTCTATATAAGAAAACGAAACTAGTATCTAGGTCACGTGCAAAATAATGAAAACAGACATTTCGAGAATATTTTCAGGAAAGTCATTTGACATATTAATATTAAAATTGGATTGCAATTATTTTGATAAAACTTTCCAAGTCACTTTTCTTATTTGTAATAATTTGTTTTATATTACATTTATTATATTGTATATAACAACATTGATATTAACCATCTTACGTATTCGAACCCATCAAAAGAAAGTGAAATATTTCACAGAAACTGCAGCTGTCAAATCAGCAAATACATTTTAAGTAGCTCACATTTTCTCAATTACGTGAAATTGTTAAATTTATTATATTGTATTTAGACTGTACATAATAGAATATTCTTTGAATTTATAAAGAAGGTATAAATTATATAATTTAAAATCCAAAAAAATGTGCATCATTTGTAATAATTATTAGGTAAATTTAATATATTCATTTACTCATAAAATCCAATGCGTCTAATTTCTCAATAACTCATAACACTATTTCAGAAAATTCTATGAATATTATTTCAAATGCAATGATACATGCATGTTTACTTAGTTGCATAATTTTCTATTTTATTACATAATATTTGAAATTCCTTTGATTTTCTCAATTATAGTAATATCAATGCAATCCTGTAAAATCCTTATGCATTTGAAAATTTGGTATGTTGTAATTTATAAATAAATACCAAACCAAGTTTTAAACATGTAGAAAACAACAACAATAAATATCGATACAAAAAAGACACAAGAATTGCGTAAATGCCGCAATTCGTAATAAGGTAAAATTGTTATATAATATAGTAACTTTTTTTACATAAAAATAGTTAAAAATATTTGCTTTATTTATAGAATAGGGAACCCGTAGCCATATGGTTACAGTCATCAGTTCTCATCCTAAAAGAACTCTGGTCGAGTTTTAGATACATCAGAGGATTTTGCTCTTTCAGAGCATTTTCCAGAACTGAGGCCAAGGATTCCTAACAAAAACGGTTCCAAACAAGTATCTAACCACGTGGTAATTTACTGAATATCCGAATGGATAGATTGTAAATATCGTTGCAAAAAGATATACCAAACAAATATAGAATCAATCTATTTTAAATTATAAATATAAGCATTCATTATTACATCATACTGAGAATAATTATTTATATTTTTAAAAAATTACTATAAATACAAAAAAGTGATTACTTAAACAGAATTAACAAAATGATTTATTTTATATATTTTTTTCAGAGAATCGAACTAAATATAATAAGTTGAGTCCAACCATTAGAATTATATTTAAACATTATCAGCCATTCCAGTTTTTTTTTTCACTTATGCACCTGCAGATTAAAGTTATTACCAAAATATGCAGAGCAAATCAATTGCAACGCGGACTGATTCGGGTTGTTGAACCTATTCCTGCAGGATTTGCAAGATTAACATCTTAAGAGTAATGAACTCTTTACCGAATAATGACTCCCATCTACTTTATTATCCAAAGAATAATAAATAGTCTACACTCAAGGCAAGAAACATCTCCAAATAATAAAAAAATATATTGTTAAATCTTCATCGACTTTACTTTACAATTACAATGACATCAGCAGTCACCATTCCACTGTATCTAAAATTATAATCCTGGAACACAATACATATTTTCGAAATATATAGCGTATTTTAGATATGTGTGTCTTGGCCAAAAGACTTATTCCGAAAATTGTTCATTAAAATAAATATGAAAAGAAAGCATAGTGAAAGAATATTCCATTTGACTCAGGCGCTTTCCGAGCGCAATCTACAATGCTGTATGAAGCTCCCGTATGGGAAGAAGTGATGACGGTGAAAAGCTACCTAAGATTCTTTGAAACTGTTTAGCGGAAATGTGCAAAATATGTAAATGCGCATACCGAACAATTTCAAGAGATGCTGTATAAGTAATAGCAGGAATACCACCTATAGAGCTGCTTGTTACAGAGAGAGAAGAGAGACTGTCGGGGCTTAGCAAAACCGATACAAGAGATAGACTAATGCAAAGGAGGATAAATGGCAAAATTCAGAAAATGGAGCTAAGTCTTCTGGTCCAGGTTCCATTTTCTGAATTCCGGAAATTGCTCCCTGGTTAAATAAAAAGAATGGCGAAACAACCTTCAATCTGACTCAGGCGCTTTCTGGGCATGGATGTTTTGGCAAGTAAAGCATTTCCTGCAGAAGAAGGAGGATAGAAAGTGTTGGTACTGCGAGGGAAATGACAGCAAAGAAGCATGTAACTGAAGAAAATCTAGGGGCTGTACTTACACCGTAGAACTTTGTCAGCGAATAGCTTAAAAGCAGCGACAGCTCACAGATAATAACAAGCTATACGTCAGACGTACTCTCTACTAACGAAGATCAGCGGAGGATGAAGAGTGCGAACGAAGAAAATGGCAGTGGAAGCCAAAAATAAATAGAACTAACATGTAAGACAATCAACATTTCAGTGCAGTAACATTAAACAGTACCTGTATGTTGATGAGGAAGGGAAGAGGTTTTTAGTGGATAGGAATCCCACAATATCACAATTCCAGCATAGTCTCTATGCAGGGATTTTCTCTTCTCAGAACAAAAAAAAGTATATGTGTGTTGCCATAACACGGCTCACATCATCATCTTAATATAAACTATTATTCATACAGCTTTTATCGTATAAAATATATACAGTGTATATGAAAATCAGAAGATAAGTTTTTGACATGAATCAAATAAAAACCGTAATGGGTTATGCACGTTTTCAATTTACACTTACGCTGTACAGATATTTTAACATGAGGTTCATATTTATGAAAATAGTTTTACAATTCGTTATTCAAAATATTTTCTTCATTAAATTTGCAGTGATTGGAGTTTGTTTGCCATCTACATTATTTCATAATCCTTTTGAGGTTTAACAATAATCAATTCATATAATTTATCAAAGTAAATAAAGTATATGAATTATTTTTTGTAAGTTCTGGTGATTTCTTTATTACTGTAGTTACAATCGGAAACCATGATATTTCCAATTTATTTTCAATATTAAAATATACATTACAGTTTGCATAATTAAATTCTAGGAATATAGAATATGTTTTGAAAAGAAAGTACGGTGTGATCTATTTTTTTTATAAGATCCGGATATAGGAAGATAAGAGTGAAGGTATTATTAATTAATTCTCTTGCAGCAACAGGTTTATCTACACTAGACGCAACTCCCATTATAACAGATTTATGAACATGAATATTCCGCAGCAAACGGTACTTAATTAACGTTTGCATATCGAAATTAATTTGTCATTAAGAATATTATAAGATTTTGAAGTAGAATTCAATACTTATATATATTTTGTATATAACACATCTACTATTCTAATATTATCAAATTGAGGTAAGATGTTATGAAAAAAATATATTTTAATGAATATAAATACGTATTTACTTATAAGTTGTCATATTTATTTCATACTAGATATTTAGTAGAAAGACCTGGGCCCTTAGTCCTCTAAATATATTTAAATAATATTATAATAACGTTGCATTATTTCCCATAAAACATATATTAGTTAGAAAGTATGTTTAATAATAATTTAAGAATAATGACATAATAAAAAAAGTTCATTAAAATACAAAATGAGGCACTAAAAATTACCTGGACTACCTAACTCCTTCAGAATCCAGAGACTATTCACTATTGAAGGCAACAAAGAAACACCAACAGCCACAAACAGGAATTCTTCCAATAAGAAAACCAAATGGAGAATGGGCAAAAACGTGGATAGATTTTTAACATTTTCGACGAACACCTAATCAATGTTTTTAAACCATTAGTATCACAAACCCCAATAGATAAAGAATAAAAAATAGAGTTACTTATCCATACCACATCACATGACTCTTCCGATAGAACCAATAAAACCGACAGAGATTATCACATACGTATGTATGGAATGGAAAGTAGCACAAATCATAAAGATTCCAAAATCAGGAAAACCCTAGAGGTACCCACATCTTACAGACAAATAAGTCTACTGCCGGTAATGTCAAAAATGTTTGAAAATCTTTTTCTAAAGAGACTTCAACATATAATACATGAAAATGGACTTATATCTGACCATCAGTTCGATTTCGTAAAAAATAGGGTACTATAAGAAGTTAATCGATTAGTTGACGCAATCGGCCATGATCTAGAAGAGAAGAGATATTGTTCAGCTGTATTCCTTGATATATCACAGGCTTTCGATAAATTATGGCATACTGGATTGTTCCACAAACTAAAAATGAACCTTCTACACAATTACTATGATGTTTTGAAACAATATCTAAAGGACAGAGAAAGAGCAAATCAAGCTAAGTCCTATCGTATTGTGCGCTCCGCAAGGCAGTGTCCTGGTCCCAATTCTATATTTTTTATATACAGAGGATATTCCATCAACAGAAAATACAAAAATGGCAACATTCGCAGATGACACAGTAATCATAGCTTCTGATGAAAATCCTATAATTGCATCTCAACTTCTTCAAGAAGAACTGAACCTGCTTGAGGTATGCTTTAAGAAATGGCGAATCGGAATAAACCAGTCAAAGATGGTATATGTTACCTTCATCTTAAAACTCGACACACGCCCTCTGGTCAGACTCAACAACAAAGTAATTCCATCATCTTCTAGAGTGAAATACCTAGGCAAGCACCTGGACTACAGGCTGACTTGTAAAGACCATATTCAGATCAAGCGGGAGTAACTTGCTATCAAATTTAGGAAGTTGTATTGGTTACTACGTGGAAACTCGCAACTGACTCTGGAAAAAAAAATGCTGGTGTACAAAGTAATACTAAAACTGGTTTGGACATACAGTATTCAATTGTGGGGAACTACAAGCTCATCGAACATTAAAAATAAAGTATTCCAATCTAAATGTCTTAGAATAATCGCAGGTGCATGGTACATCACTAATAGAAGACTGTACAAAGATCTTGTAGTAAAGCAAGTGGAAGAGGTTGCCAAGGACATATCTAAGTAGTATACTGACCGACTTGATCACCATGACGAAATTTCATTGGTATTTTAATTTCAGTGCTAAAAGAACTTCTATTTCGGGAGTTTTTATTACTATTTACTTATTTTTTTTAATTACTTATTATATTACTATTTTTACTTTTCTCCTATTTTTTTTTATTGTAGTTTCAATCTATTCTTATAATTTTGATTCAATTATAATATAAGACTAAAATATTTACAATATAGATTTAGAAGTAATAGTTTAAAAATAATAAATGTTATTTTCGACAAATTGCTATGTAATTATTTTTTTATTAAAAAAAGAGACATTTTTGAATTACATACCTTGGCAAGTTGCAGCTTCCCAATATTCTGTAACAAAAAATATTTTGTATAAAAAATAATATTAATACAACATTACTATAACTAAAAATATTACATTACATTTCTAAGAGAAATGATACGTATTTTCAAGGTATTTAAACATGATTATAAAATGATGTATTTCTTTCGTATAAGCTGGAAAGCTTAGAGATGAAATTTACGTGCAAAAGTGTATTTATTATATAGACATTAATAAACTATAAAATATATTTATGTCCATATTTTAAATTACTGCCTGTCTCAAGTTTTATACCCAATTTAATTTTCCTCGAATAGAAAAGTAAATAAAAAGCGCAACATCGTGAATATTACCAGACAAAATTGATTTTCACCATTCACTATAGGGTAATAAATATATAATTAATGCGGATATCGATCGCTCCTACGCGGACATAATTTTTATAGAATATGTTATTTATTGAAGATGCAATATGAAAACGAAATTAGATTCAGGACGGGCCGAAATCCCGACAGGAATTGAAGGGAAGAAAATACATGGCGTGGCTGCGCCGGTTCCCTTCCATCCATTCCGTGCCTTATTGAAGAAAAAAAATCCTGCTACTCGCAAAATATACGTATTCTAAACCATGGCCTTCCCTACTTAGAAAAATAGATTGAATCGGCCGAGTGTAATATGAAAGCATGTGAAAGGGGTGGGCGGCATAAAAAAATATCTTTCAAAATATTATTGGAAGTCCTAACATATTTTCATATCCGGGTTGGCTCTCATTGCAATAACAACAGAATACTGAAAAAAGACGTATAGTATTTTATGTCCAAATACATATTTTCTTACAATATGGAAATATAGTAAAAAGAAGAAGATAAATACAATTCGAATAAATGCAACATTCGTTATCAATTATAACCATAAAAGCAAATAGTTTGATAGGTTTGGATGTAAACGAAAATGTATTTTTATATATTTTCTGTTCTTTTTTGTTAAAATTATACTAATAAACATTATATATTACGTTTGGCATTAGTTTATACACTAGCAGAAGTAAATTCTATTTTGCATTAAAAAAATAATCGGAGCAACATTCGCTTAAATTAATAATGCAACCTTTTTAACAAATGTAATCAGGATTTGTCGGTTAAGAAATTTAATTAATTCAAAAACCGGGTTTTTTTAGCTGTAAAAATTCGGTTTTCATTACACTTAACAATTACTGATGTATTATAAAAAAAGCCTATTGAAACCGATGTAAATATAACAATTGAGGAATCGGAAAATGAATAGTCTGAGGATAACTATGACGAGTTAAATTATTTTGATTTAGATGATTCTAGATTGCCTGTGTTGCCAGTTACAATTATAAACAATCGATTTCTCAAATTTTCTTATATTCTGCATTTTTTTAAAACTCTCCAGTAAGAAATAGCATTCTCTAGAATTATGTAAAATATAAAAGCGGGAAAGAATTAAATCTTATTTTAGACTGCCAAACGTGATAATTTGGAAAGCATGTTTGAAAGATTTCTGTCCTTAATAGAATATGTTATTTTGGCTTAGAATGACATCGGTGCTTCTTGTTGAATGAATTAGAATATAGTGAAGCTATGGAGCTCCTAAAATTTTAGGATTAGGATTAGCAGCTGAAGACATAGCACGAGAAAATGCAAATTTATTATCAAGTGAACGCATGTTGAATTAATTAAAAAAAATAATATCTCATTAAAGAAAAAATACAAACGGCATTATCAAATTTGTGTTGTGTAAAAGTTAGAATTTGAAATATATTGTTATGCTATCCATTTTATACATTTGGAAGATTATAGTTTATTAATAATATGTATATATTGTAGTTATTATACAATATGATATAAAAAATATGAACAATTTTGTCTGAAAGGTCCTTTGTTTTTGATTGTAATATAAATATTATTATGCATTATTACATTGCAAATAACATTTTGTTTTAATACACTCTCCCATATTATTTAAGAGTGCACAAAATAAGCACTCCCATTAACTGGAGGATTCGAGTTAGTTGTTAGAGACCTTACGTAAAATATATTTGTTGGCCCCTGGAAAAATTATTACAATAAAACACTATACGAAAAAATGTTTGCCTTGAGATATATAGAGCCCCTAAATACGTGCTTCATTGTCTCAATACTTAATCTTTCACTGTTCTAATTACTCTCCAACTTTTAATATACGAGTGATGCACATGTCCAAATTAAAACATCGGGAATAATGTGAATACACCTTCAAACTAAATTAAAGTTGAATGTATTAATATAATAAGTAAGCAGATGATTAGGTATTAAGTTTAGAAAATGTGCTATTCAATAAATTATTTGACAAACTAGAGTTTTGCAGTTTTTGGATCCCGTTAAATTCTGTAAAATTAAATAAATTAAAAAATAATAATGTCCAGAAGAAAAGGAAGCACTCAGAAAAGCCAGGATACTGCTGAAAGATACTATCTATAAAAGACAAAAGGAGTGTTGGAAAGAACTATGTGATGATTTAAATAC
>JAFMTC010000910.1:216798-251117 GCA_018845635.1 Nicrophorus orbicollis | reverse complement strand
CATATACTATCAATTCGCTACGTCGAAAATCTGTCAAACTCCGTCAAAGGGACGTTTTTCGAAGGAGGAATAAAAATAATACTTTGTATTTATTTATGACACATTTACATAAATCTTTCCTGGATCGAATACACATACAACGAACAAGAAAAATGATCTTTTTTATCTTCGTAATAAGAAACACTCTTATATACGGACATTTTTACCCGCGCGCGCTTATACACATACATATATAGACACGCAGTTATAAAGGAAGAAAAAAGGACTTATGTGTACGCTCCAGAATCCACCACATTTCGGACATCTATTGGATTTCATTTTATCGTTTGATCTTCGGATTTGAGACGGAAAGGATCCTTTTCACGTTTCAATCTGCCAACCTTTATTGCAATCTGGAATCATCCTTTATTAACAAAACTATTTTACATGTAATAATGTATCACATTTTTATAGTAACGCTTCTAATGTATGTGTTATTTAGATTTCCTTAAACATAATTTTTGGTTTATAATTAAAAATGTTAATATTAGCTGAAAATTTTCAATAAGTCATCAATTAGTTTTAACGTAACGACTAAGCCCAATGGTCTAAGTGCTTGGCAGTTTTTCACTATTATTAATAAAATAATTAAAAGAAGAACAAAAATATAATTTCAAATCAACTTAAATCTCATATCAGATTACATAGTTTCTTATGTTATTAAAAAATAACTTAAATTCAAAATTACAAATACAAAAACCTGTGATCAATTGTGATGGACGTGTATTATTACTGTATTGATATGTTTTGTTTTTATCCATGTTCTGTTGCAATAAATATAATTAGTATATGAATTATTCGATTATTTTAAACAATAAAAGAGAAATGGAAGAAAGCAATACTTTTAGAAACTGTAGTTACAATCTCCAGTAATGAGGAGACGAAAAAATATTCACGATTTATAAATTCCAGGTAAAATATAAATAAAATATATCAATAAAATTAAAAAGATAATGAAGAACAAGAATTGCTAATAACAGAAGTTCAGCCATAACAAGAACGAACGAAAGTAAATAATAACAAATCAATAATAAATAAATTGTAAAAATCTATTTTAACGATTGATATTTCTTATAATAACGAGGAGAGCTGAAAACATGAAATTGTTGGTTCCCTGAAGAATATAATATAATAGCGAAAATACGGAACAGGAACAATTAAAAATGGATAAAAATAGGTTTTACAAAGTGACTTACATTATAAAAATAAAATGAAAACTATTTTACCCCAGCAAATGGCTATAAGTTGATTTCTATTTTCACTCTTCTGTATTTTTGCTATGTTCATAGTTTATTGGTCATAATAAATATTGCATCCAACATCCTATTAAGCTTGTAATAGTGCTGAGTCATATTTTCACCAAACTTTGAAACGTCCGCTGTCTATTGACAGCTTTCTAGTAAAAAAATAGGTATGTATCATTAATAAAAAACCTCGAATTGAAATAACTATTTTCTTGATTCCTGCAAGGAAAATACGGATCTTATTGAGTTGATTCCTCATTAGAAGAAAAGATGATGCCGCATCTTAGCAATGTAAATCAAATCTTCTTGGTATAATGCGAAATATTATATTTTGAGTATTTTTTTAGCATTTCTATTCACTTTTAATGTAACTAATATAATATAATAATACAAACCAAAATAATGCAAATATACAGATAAGACAATTATTACCAATGCTGCAAAGGGCTGTAGACCAAATGCCTTTCGGCTCCTGGATTTGTAAGTATTCAAACATAACGATACATAGCAATAACTAAAAACATTTGGGTTAACAGCGTTAGGTAGAAAGAACTGCAACTCATGAATATATATACAACATGTAAATAATTTATAAAAAACATGTTAATAAATATTTATTTATTATTCTTATTCCAATTTCATTGTTAAACAATAACAAGTCCTTTTTTATATTTGAGTTACTGTATTAAATAATGGCCGATTAAAATGAATAAACTTATTGATCTAAGTTTTATTACAACGGGCCGATTCAGCAGTCTGTAGCGATGTAATTAGAAATGGAATCCGCAATAGTGGATGTCCGTTCGTACGCTTTTATTTCTTATTGATTGATAGGCCAAGGAGAGAAAAACGAAATTGGCTCTGGTATTTCAAATAAGCCGAGCTTCGTCTGGGACGGATAATGTTCTCGATAAGAACCAACTTTTCCAGGCTTTACCTAACTTTTCCTTTTGTCTATGATCAGATGAACTGATTGCTTTGCGGAAATTGGTACAAGGATATTTATAACATTTATTAATTAAATTTTCCCAACCACGACACTTATCATTATGTAACAGTGTGCATTTTTTTTCCGAATACAGTGAAACTCACTTATTGAATACAGGAACGCAGGAAGAAAATCTTCATATATTTATTGTATTTTGTAGAATATGTAATAGAAAAGCGGAAAAATATATTTCGAATTGTTCTAGTAAAATGTTTAAATTAAAAATAAATGTTTCAATTAAAATTAAATAAAATACACTTACGTTATTTTTTTAACAATTATATAACAGAACATTCTCAACTTTTACATTAAAAAAATAATAAATAATACAATTTTTGAAAAATCTACCGAAATATATACAATAATAAGACAGATTGACTTCGGTCAACAGACTGAAAAGAAAACTTTCTGAAATTAGATATAATATTTTCAATACTATAGCACTTTGTTATGCATTTTTCTTCTTTTTTGTGTTATAATTATTAAAGAGTAAAACTTCCAAGAAAATCTAAATTGAAGTTTTTATGTCCTAACAATGACGAATTAATCATTTTGCATAAATTTAGAAAAGGACGTAATTGTTGAGTTCGGAATAAAGTAGAAAACTAATTCTTCAAATGAATACTAATCAGTGAGATTTGGATAAAATAACAAAGGATTTAATTTTTATTAGTTAAAACGTTATGAATTGGTATTATTGTAATATGCAATATACGTACTTTTAGCATGAAATCATTCTTTATATTTGTAATTGGCAATAAAATAGAGAACGAAAAGTATTATGTAATATATTTGCATGTTAATATATGTGCATTATAATATATAATGAAATAGATAATTTGATAAATTTAAAGAGGGATTTGTAATGGAATGATTATATTCAATACTCGTGAGAGTTTAAACAAACTCTTAGATATATAGGAGTTGGGTACTTTTATTACAAAAAATGCAAATTTTTATGTTTTATTTATCAAATCTTTGTGATTTTTTCGTATAAAATTTAAATAGCATACATGTTTAATGATTAGAACAATAATGGTTCTAAAACATTTTATGAACAAACAGATAACATATATATATAAAAACAATAAAATTACAAATTAGTAATACAAAACGTAATCATTGAAAAATATCATTTCGTTAATTCTTGTATTTTTTCTATAATATTAATTAAACTTTCGTAAATACTTTTATAGGATGTTTTAACAACGGAACCTTGTCTAATCTGAGTCGATAGTGCATCGTCTTTGTTTGTATATTTCTGAAATAAATTATCACTAATTAAATAAAACTTAATACATTTCAAAATTTCTGTCATTCTCGATATTGCATGGTGCTTTGGTTCTTTGAGCCATTTTTTAATCAGATCTGATAGCTGAGAGTTCTTTTTTAAAATTTTTAAAAATTCCTTATCATTACTAAATATTTTAGTTAGTTTATTAAAACGTATATTAAATTCACGAAATAAATTTCTTAGAGTGTTCCAAAATTGCAATTCGGATGATTTCAAACTGCTTAATAGAGTTTTTTCATTTGCAAGTGAATAATTTTTGAGCAATCTCTGCAGAGCAGTCTTCCATTCTTCGGTTTCTTTGGCACGTTTAGAAAAAAGTTCACTAAAACTTTCATGAATCACTTTTAATTCTGCCACTATAGAATTTATGTTGGATAAGACGGACATTTTGATTAGGTTGTTTCTACTGCACGAAAATAAAGTGAATGCTAGTTGCTTGAAACTGCGATTTATCTATCAAATATAAATATATTTATAGAATCTTCCTGATAATATTTTTATTTTTGTGGCAATATTTTTTTTTGTAATAAACATGAAGTTTTAACAGTTTTAACAAGTTTTAACAGAACATTATCACCTTTGAAGGAATTACTCTAGATACATTTTTACTTTTTTATTTGGTGTGTGTCTGGATGCCAAGATATTTACAATCTATATCCTTTCGGATATTAAGGAAATAGCTCATTTCTTTTTATTATTATTATGTTTCATTTATATTTTGTTTTTAAGAATTATATTTTGTTTATATAACTGGCCAATAAATTATATTATATTATTAATATATTGAAATCATTTTATGATTGGAATAAAATAGATTGCTAAATATCGATGGACATTTTTGTATATACAAGTCTCTTATAACATGATTACTTTTTAATTTGGTGTTTTTGGTTGCTACAATTACAATCTGTCCATTTGGTTACTCAGTAAATTAACCATCGTACAAGCATTTATTTTAGAACTGTTGCACACTGACAGCAGGTCTTTGATAACTTTTTAGATCATAAATCCCTGTACTGTATTTTTTTATCGAGGATTGGTGTGATAATATTCTTTGAATAAAAACATGTCATATTAGTACGAGGAGAATATGCTTATTTTATTACATATATTAATGTTATTTAAATATTCTATATAATTATATAGAAAATTGTATGAAATTCAATGAAATGTTTTTTGTTTTTAATTTTAGTTATATTTTAACATGTTACAAAATTACATTTCCGGATATAATAAATCTAATATAATTTATTGGGCAGTTATAAAAACAAAATATAGTTCTAAATATAAAACTAAACATAATAATAATAAAAAGGTTGGTCAAATGGTTATCGAACATTGGTCTGTCCTCCCTAGAATATTATATACAATGTAGAAACAAAATGAATACTATTGTTTACCAATTACATAAGAAGGAGAGAAAAAAATCATCCCTCTGGGAAAGGGAAAGAACATCGTTATTGTAAATAATATCCTTCGAATATTATTTTCTGGTTGAAGTATGGGTTAACCCTAACATTACGATGTAGGTAGATGGTAGATATTATACGGGTTCCAAGAGGGCAGATCCACCATCGATGCCATTAAACCAGCTGTTGACATAGCCAAAGATGCTAGAAAGGGTACCAGGAGCAAGAGAAGGTTGTGCGTTCTGCTGACACTGGACGTTGCTCCAGTAAAAATGCTTTTAACTCAGTCCAGTGGAAAACCATCACCGAAATAGCAACAAAAATGTGAATTGCCAAATATATGTGCAACATAATAAGAAGCTACCTCAGCAATCGCTCGATAAAGATCCCGAGTGCCCAGGGCGAAGAAGAAATGTCAATAAACAGCGGAGTACCGCAGGGCTCTGTCTTAGGCCCCCAATTATGCAACATTGGTTACGCGGATGACCTGGCAATAGTAGCCACGGCAAATACGGAAGAGGAACTCATGGAAAAGGGAAACCTGGCAATATGCAGTATCCAAGAGTGGATGGCAGAAAGAGGATTAGCGATTGCACCAGAGAAAACAAGAGGCATTACTTACTGGAAGAAGGAAAGTCACTTCAGTCAAATACTCACTTCAGAGTATCGGGCATAGACATAACACCAAAGAAATCCGTTAAATATCTAGGGGTACACATCGACAGCAGCCTTACATTTGCCCAACACATCAGGGCAGTAGCACTCCGCGCAACGGAAACAACCACGGCTATCTGCAGGCTGATGCTAAATAACGGAGGACCGAAACCGAGTAAGAAAAGATTATTAGGAGTAGTGGCACAATCAATAATGCTGTATGCAGCCCCCGTATAGGAAGAAGCAATGACGGTAAAAAGCTACAGGAAGATGTTTGAAACGGCCCAACGAAAAGGTGCCATCAGGATATGCAGTGCATACAGAACAATCTCCAGAGATGCTGTGCAAGTAATAGCTGGAGTACCACCTATAGAGCTGCTTGCAACAGAGAGAAAAGAGAGAATGTCGGGGCTCAGCAAAACCGAAGCAAGAGAAAGACTAATGCTAAGATGGCAGGAGAAATGGCAAACTCAGAGAAAGGAGCCTGGACCAGAAGACTCATCCCTGTAATTGATCCCTGGATAAATTCAAAAGCATGGAGAAACAACCTTCCATCTGACTCAGGTGCTTCCTGGGCACGGATGTTTCGGAAAGTACCTGCATTTCATAAAGAAGAAGGAAGATGTAAAGTGCTGGTACTGCGAGGAGAATGATAGCCCGGAGCACACGTTATTCAGCTACCGCAGGTGGGCTGCAAAGAAGCACGAAACTGAAGCAAGTCTCGGGGCGGTTCTAACTCCATGCAACTTGGTCAGCGAAATACTTAAGAGCGGTGACAGCTGGCAGATAATAACAGGCTATGCGTCAGACATACTCTCTACCAAGGAAGAAGACCAGCGGAGGATGGAGAGAGCTAATGAAGAAAATGGCAGTGGAAGCCAACACTGAACAGGACTACCAGGAAAGACAATCAACATTTCAGAGTAATAACATTTCATAGGACCTGGATGCTTATGAAGAAGAGGAGAGGTTTTTAGTGGGTAAAAATCCCACAGTATCACGAATCCACCGTGGTCCCTTTGGAAGATTTTCCTCTTCTCGGAACAAAAAACGTAACATTATTTGGTTTTATCGATGGACCATAAAATAATTCACGGTAAAAGTAAATTTTGAACCGTTTTGAGATATTAGCTTGTGAAAATAATTCTAAGAAATATTTTGAAAATCTTGTAATAAAATTTATAATAAGTAGTACCAAGAAATAATAGTTATAGAAAGTAAACTATTTTTCTTAATCTATTTATTTAAAAATTGTATTACTTTGGCTAATTCCGATTTATTTAATAAATTTAAGAGAAAGGCAAAGGTATTTATTGAGGTCTGTAACAATTTTGGTTTTGGAATAATTTATTAATCCAATTAAATAGATATTATTAATAAATTTGGTGGTAGATTTGGAAATAAACTTAATTTCGTTAGAAATTATTATTTTAATCAAAATTTACTATAATTATACTTCTATTACTAAGTAACAGTCTAATAAGCATTATTTTTTTTTCAAATTTTCAATTTCTAGAAATAAACAGAATTTTCGTTATTTAGTTAATCACCATATACTAAATGGAAATTGTTAAGCCCGGTCAGATTTTTTAAATTATTTATAAAGAATTGCTCATAACTTTTATTTATATTTTTTGGCTAATTTCGCAAATAATTGCATTTCCTTTTCTGTATATAAAAGAGGTTATAATTTCGTATTTTGCCGTCTTTTGTAACTGAAAACTACTAACTATAGAAATAAAATCATAGAGTGGTTAATAATTTTACAAAAATATGCTGTAGAACTATTTTTATGAAGGAGGTGTTCTAACAAATGATCAATTGCAAAGTAGTAGATTGAATGTGAGTACACTAACATCATTAGCAGGATTGGCTATCTATCACTTCAAAACCGTATGACTCAACTCTGGCGATTTACGATCCATCATCGAATCACGAATGCGTCATTGCAAATGGGGTGGATCCATGCACGGTTGTCTGGTTTGATTGGATATAATATATTGATTTAATATAAACGAATTCTATATTTCCTTTAAACTGTAATTTAAATAATATGACCTCATGGTTGTACAAAAAATCGTATACAATATTCGATATATTCGTTTTTAAGAAAATATTAGTACATTACTACAAATCTTTATTTTTTTTTGTAAATTACTCAAAAACCAAGGTAGAAATGAAAAAGCAGAATGGTAGGTCTTGGTCTAGTATTTTCAAAGACAAATTTGATGAAAATCATAACACTGAGATTTCAACAACCAGTAGCAATACATGAGAAAGATCTTTTGAAAATGCACCAAGAAAATCTAAGCTGGACGATCATAAGTACAAACATACGATTGAATTTTGGCCAAGATTCTGACACAGAAATGGATACGAAACTTACTATAAAAAGAACAAGGTAGAGAAGAAAAGCTCCCAACAGTATATGAACAAAAAATTAACTAAGATGTGAAAACATCAAGCTGGACGAAGCTAGGAACAAACAGATTGTTCAATGTTTTGGAGAAGATTTCTCTGACACAGAATGTATTGTCGAATCTGCCAGTAAAAGAAGGAAGATTGAAGAGGAAAGATGCCAAAGAGATAGATATAAAAAACGAAGCAAATAATCGAAGGCTAAGTAAATATATAGATTAATGTACAACATATATTTGTAATATTAATAAATTTTATAAAACTTAATGTAAAATAAACAGTTAAACTATTTTTTTTTATTATTTCAACCTCTTCCTTGGTTAAAATTGGGTGTTAGCCTAATTAATGCATGTTTCCACCTAATTTACTAATAATACATATTTAATTGGTAGGTATATTTGATGGTAGCTATGGAAAAAAACTGACTTTTATTAATACCGGTTTTAGAATTAAATATTTTTTGTAGAAAACCGTGTTTTTCTTCAAATAGACAAACACTTCATATTATAATTGTAAATTTTAAATTATTAATGTAACCAATTACGAGATTTGTTCCATGTGTGTCTGTAGATATTATTTTATATCTATAATAGCCATAGTTATGCAAATAGCTTTTGCGATATTTACAATATTTGTAAATTAAATATATTTTTTAAAATACGGATAATATTTATTTAAAATTCGATTTTAAAAATCTCATAAAATTACAGGATTTTACCTGAATTGATAATGAAAATAATCAGAACATTGAAAATCTAATATTTAATTTTATAAGTTTTTAGAATAGTTCGTTATAGGGAAATATTTTAGGTCGTAAATCGAAAACGTGCTTTTATTGAAGAGTGCCGTTGTAGTGAAATGCCGTATAAAGAGCGGCCGTATAGCGAGATATGGGTGTATTAGATATTAGAATTTAAAAAAAAGTGATAAATTTATTACTTTGCAGCAGTGGTAGTAATTGTCTTTAATATTTAATTAATTATTTAATAATACCCAAAAAAATGAATTAGCTCTCTATAAATATACAAAATTATTAGTTTTTTAACGTTAGTGTTATTTTAACTTGTTGAAATAATGCTATTGTTAAAATAGATGCGCTGATTTAAATAGATTCTAAACGGGAATCGGAATATACAAATAACCGAGGAGTGTTGCACATATGTCTGTATCATGTATTTTGCGATGATCATTAAGGTATTTATAGTTGAGTGACAAGCTTTGAAGCCATATTAATTTGGAACGGATGTGATTATCAACGCTATGAAATATTATATTTGTGATATTTTGTATGGATCTCTCTGCACGGTGATGTGTTTATAGCGTATTAAATCATTCGAGAGTGAAATATTCAAAGCGGGACAAACGTTACTTATCCAACTGTGAAGGTACAATAACTTTCATTCATATTTTATTTTTCAATATGAACAATCCATCAAATTATAATGGAATGAAGAAATGAAGTTGTACCTTTGATTACGATTAACTTGGTCTGCATGACGAGCAAAAATAAAGCGAACAAAGAAACAGGGATTAAGATTTTGGTACTTTTTTTATTGTTGTCCAATATAAATCTGTTTCAATTCATACTGAGATATCTCCAACTGCAGTAAAAGTAAATAAAGATAACTTATTATGTGAATTTTGTATTTGGTCTACAAGTAAACATTGCGTAGGCCGAAATAAAATACACGTGATAATAACTCAAAACTTATAACACAAGAAACAAAAAAGTGTATTACTAGTAGAAAATAAAAAAATTATTAGCATCAGCATTACATAAGCAACAATTGTAATAATTTAAAGTATAAGTAACTAAAGCTATTTATTTAAAAAGTTATGTTATTTTGAAAAATAATGAATACAAATAAAAATGGATAGAACTAATTATTCTTAACGTATTCAAATTATTGATACTTTCCAGCATTTCTGCACCTTTTGAAATGATATTATAAATAATGGATAAATATTGAATAAAATCGTCTGAAGAAATAGGTAAAAATTGCTAAATAAACATTTGAAGATTTTTGTAACACAAACCATTTTTTTCGATATGATTAAGTATTTAAAAAAAGACGTTTGTGAAAAATATTATTGACTCTTAAATAATAAGTTACATTGAGTTATGTCCAATATATTATTATTACGTAATAGTTGTTGTTATTGTGGAGTGCGCGATATAACAGGATGTAAGATTTAGTATATATAAATATTAATATGTACATTTCAACGTGTTATAGACTCTTCTTTATTAACGGTGTTCTAACTCTTTCATGTCACGATTGTAAGATGATTACCATCCTAACAAATACAACCCTCCTATGACGCGGTACTCTTACAGCGCGGTTTTCGTTAAACAGCATCCCATAAGACTCAATTGCCAGTATTCTGGCGATCTAATAAGAAAGCTTGGATGACTCAAGATTAGTTTAAGGATTGGTTTTATCATTATTTTATCCCGGCAGTGGAAACCTATACGATGGAAAAAATGTATTTAAAATTTTTATTGGTTCTTGATAACGCCGGTTGCCACAACATAGAACTGGATCATCCAAATGTGAAAATTGTCTTCCTTCCTCCTAACTGCTCGTCATTAATACAACCTTAGGTCCAAGGAGTCATTCAAATTTAAAAAATGTACTACACACGCCAACTTTTCCAAACCATTTTCGACAGATTAGAAAACAATGAAAATAAAACCCTTTCTCAAGTGTGGATGGAATTTTCTATTTTAGATTGTATTAGAATCGTGTGATCGGCTTGCGCGGAAATTAAACCATCAACGCTTAATTCGTGTTAGAAACCTATTTTAAATCAAGCAATACAAGATGATTCTACGATTTCACTCCCAGTTACAGAAATATTAAACATTGCTTCTCGTTTAAGCGATGAAGAATTTGCAGTAAACCATTAGGATGTAAGAGAACTAGTACTCGGGGAAGAAACTTTAGATGAGGAAGAACTGATGGAATTAATTGATGTATCCACCTCAAATGCATTGGTAAAAGAAAATAAGGAAAACGAGTGGGTGCCAAATCTCGATTTACAAGATGCGAAAAAGGGCTAAATTTGACTAAAGAATTAGAACTTCATTTCATTCAGACTGATCGTTCAACGGTGCGCAGCGCAATGTTTAAAAGAGAGTTAAGAAATTGCTTAGCTCTCTATAGATAGATTTTGGTGGAGTTATATAAAAAAAAATCGAAAACCAATGTGAAGATGAACTAAGTGATGAAGACATTTTGCCCATTAAAAGAAGACCAGTTAGACGACTCATATCTAACAACGAGGATGAGTGTTGAAAGATTATATAATTTTACAAAAGTCTTCATTGTTTTTGTTGAAAAACAGTCTTTTCGTTTAGTTCTTGTTTATATTTTTTTATCAATACTTATATGAACTCTTCAATTCAATTCAATAAAAATAATTTATAATTTATCTTGTCTTTTGTATTTATTAGTCTCCATATAACGCGGTACGAATGATGTGATTTGTACTAATTCCGAGTTTCTTAAAGCGCGGTTTCCATACAACGCGGTAGACGGTTTCCATAGAACACTCTACGAATTAGCCTGGTTTGTACGGTTAAATCAGAGTTTCTTATAGCTCGGTTTCCATATAACGCGATACGCACTCACCGCGTTATAGGAGGGTTGACTGTATGTTGTTTTATGTTAACCACTCCAATATTAAGTGTATAGCTTAGATCTATTTTTATTAAGAGCATACGTTAGAGACTGATTCGGATTTGAGAAAATAATCTTACTAAATTAATAATAATATTAAATAAAACAATCATAAACAGATCGAATCAACAGATATTTATATAACAATAATAATAATGAAATATATCTAAACAAATTAACTGTTATAAAATGACAATAATAGCTATAATAATTTGGATGAGCATTATTACATTAGTAAATTCAGCCTATATTGTTTAAAGCGAATTATACAAACTGTTCTTGTTGAGCTATTGCTTAAAGTAATTATAAAAATATAGAGTATATTTTAGAGTATGCTAATAACATGGAAATTTTATACAATAAAATGGTTTTAAATTACTTCCAGGGGTATTTGCAGATAAGTCTATGTACGTACGAAAAGTTGCGTAACATAATTTAATAATGCAAATCTCTGTGATGCGATGCATGAAAAGCGCTTGACTGTACAAGAACATAAAATAAACAAATAAAAGTTGTGCTCCGGAATGGTATTGGAACGGGAATTTTGCCGAATGCTCGGTGTATGGGAACATAATCCATTAAGCAAATACCTTATGAAATATCGACGTATTTGCCGATAAATAATCTGGCGGATTATGTTTAGCATAACAGAAAAATAGAAATCCTCTGGCGAGACGGACCGGCGGAAGTCGAATGTCGATGGACAAAGCACAAAAAAAAACAATGGAAAAAAAATCTCCAAAAATTTGGTCGGTTTTTATCGAATTGATATGTATAGTATGATAAGTTGAAAAAGCGTGGTTTGATTGAATTGCCTCAGTCCGTCGTCCACCCTCGGAACGACTGTCACGATCAATCACCGTCCAGAACAAATCATCCAGAAACGATATGGATGTCGGGGCCATCGAAATTTTAGATCGTCCAATAAATTCCGACGATAATAATTGTGGCTCAGGTGAATGGACGGGTTTCGGAGGGAGGAAGGACAATTGGCATTGAGGATTCATGGCGCGTACAAGGAGATCTATGTACATCTCATCGAATTAATCGAACGGCTAATATCATCCTCCCACAGAAACTTCCTCCGAAGTTAATTTATACCATCACCATCATCCACCAACCCCTCCTTCATAAAGCCCATCAATTTATTTACTTACACCATAAGCAGAACTTCCCAGACCAGAAGATCTGCACCCCAAAAACTCATTACGAATTTTGATAATCTAAACCCATTTTTTTTTATTATACGCAACCCACCCGCTTTTCAAATCCATATCCGATACGAAACCGAACTCGAATTAATATTGATTTTGGCAGCATCCGGTGTAAACGCTCCAAATCTAAACAAGCCTCTTCACATCGATTTAATGAATGTTCGCTTGCCGTAAAGGCACTTCAGATGATGTCGTTGACACAGGTAACATGTATATTGCGCTACAGGTAACATGATAAACTAACACATTTCCCCGAACCTCTTTATTTTTCGATTTAAGCCATGCATTTTCCTCACTTTTCGCCCCCCCTTTACCGTTTGCTCCATCAACTTCCAGCTAGACCGTTTGATTCTAAATTTAACCAATGACTCAAACGACCAAAAGGAATACGTTTCGCCGTAATCTAAAAATAATATGCATTACATTTATATTAGGGAACGTAAAATATTCTTTGTTGTCGGATTTTTCAAGGAGTTTTAGAAAGTCGTAAAGTTTGCACGGACTGCAATGGAGTGCAATAAAATCTGTTTATTTTATTTTTCGCGAAAAACTCTATAATTATTATTCCAACCATATTAAAGAAACTAGATATGCAACTGTGCGACCTTATCGATGTTACACTATTATTTCTTGGAACCAAACTTCTAAAATAACACAGCTGTTCTACATTGCTAACTGCCGATGGGACTTCTAAAGCATAAGTAACAATATTTTGGTAATAAATATAGTCTTTAGTTGAACTGAACTCTGGCATAACACTTTTTATTTTATTTCATAATAACATATTACAGATATTTGTCATTTAAAAATAACATAAAAAGAAGGTTTTAATTAATAGTTCATATTCAATAACTATTAATTAAAAGAATCAAGATTTCCATTGGGTATTATATATTAAAATTAAAATGCAATTGTTTTGTTCAAATGCTAACTCCAACAGTTTTATAACAAATTAATTTTATATACATATATATATACAAAATAAATATGTATATACCAATATGAACTTAATCTTGTATATTTTGTGTATAACCATTCAATTTAACTGCCATTTATTATTATTCAAGATATGGTTCATTTTAAAATGTTACCGGAAGCAAACTTACTTAAGGCAAATACTATTAAAAAATCATATTTTATAAATAACATTAAATTAAATTACAAAATTAATATATATACAAAACATAAGTAAATACTAAACAAATAATTATTCTAAGGTAAAGCAACGACTTTTACAGCTTGGAATAAATAGGTTTGGTCGGAGTATCATCCGTGACCCGATTTGAGACTTGTGACCGGATGTGGAGGCTCTTATGATTTAGTTGAAGTAGGTCTCCAGAATATAAGACAATAAATCATAGCGCGCCTCATTAAATCTTCTTTCTTTCTAATTGTTCACACTTATTTCTATCACTCAACCGCATCATACTCTTTGTATTCTACAATGCATAAGCAATTATCATAATCTTTCAGATATATAGTACTATAAAGGGAATAAAATGTAACTGTATATCGATTTAGGTCATGTCATTTTAATATTTTTACAAAAAAAAAGTGAAGTATGAAAATATTTTTGATAAACTACAATTTGATTATAGAAAAAATACGTTATTATTAGAATAAAAAAGGGGTATAAAGACCTCCGTTGTTAGTACTTTAACAAAATTTGGACTAATAAAGATGTTGAAATATAATTTTAAAAAATATAATTAGTATTAATTTCACTACAATCTTATATTAAGAGATATGATTTATATTAGAAAATACTTGGATTAAATCATTATTAAATGATTGATTTTAGTTTATAAGTATCAAACATAGAACAAACTCATATTGTCGATAAACAAAACAAAAATAGTATCTTGTCTCATATATTTATATAAAACAAATCTGTTTAGTCTTATACAAATGCAAATATACTTGACATACGTATGATTACTTGGTCTAATCAAACGTTTTTTTAGTCTTTGAAATAAGTGGAAATAACCATGCGATCTTGCCATTAAACTCATATTTCCATTTCATATCGATGACGTTCAAGCATTTTTCATTTCTACTTTATTTAAATGAAGATACATTTTACTTAGAAAACATTTGTCTTTATACTAAACAGTTAAAAATACATTTCATAATAATATTATTGTACCAATAATTAAAAAAACGTCAATAAAATAAAAATTAAGAAAAGTAAACTAAAAAAAAGAAATTCCATTGCTGTATGGCTGTTCTACATAGATCTTTCTGCCTTATAAATACATTGATTAGGGTGAAGTAAGTTTGAACTGCACTTGGTTGAAAATTACTTACTTATAAAGTAATTTAAGAGATTTAATCTAAGAATTCTGATATTGAACTTTTTTATCGATTCTAACAAAAAGTTCATTGCAGCTAAATAATATAATTTGAAAAATACAATAATGAACCCATGATGGTTATCTATTAATATTCATTTATTGTGTGTGGAAAGACTGTGGTCAATAGCCATTTGTATTTTTTCTGTCTCCTTTTGTCTTCTGCAATAAATGTTATTATTATTATAATTTATTATATTTGAATTATTACGTTGTAATGACTAAAAATTGGATATTTTGGGATAAATACGAAATCAATACTATTTAGTTTATTATTACTCAATAAAGTTGTTGTTAAATTGCATTTAATGGTTTAAATATTATTTTTTAGATTATTTTTGAAAATGTTACAAATATTATTACTTTATAGCAGCATGAGTGTAGTACATTATGTATATAAAAAGACATAAAATTAAATTTAACATAGAGTTTTATTGTTGTTCTGTTGATAAGAGCTATTTATTTACGTTATTTATTACGGTTGAGCCAAAAAGTAAGCATATGTGTAGGATCGTCGTTTCCTCGAAGCACTGATCTGGGCCCACAACACGATGGAATTTAGCGTTCAGGGAGTTATATAGAGGATATTAAGTGCAAAATAAAACACACGTTTTGGGACAAGTTACGTACATAAACTGTTGCCCGGGGACGTTGATCTGCAATTGTTTTTATCAGTGCCACCAGCAATTTAATAAAAAGAACCAAATTTAATGCATGATTTACAGTAAGGTTCTAAATTTTACATAGAAATAGTGTTTTCTGCATATAAATGTTTATAATTTTGTAAATAAATAATTAAACAAATATTTAACATTTGCGTATGTATTAATATCACTCAATTAAAGACATTGTTCCAATTATTCGTTAACTAAATTACTATTCTTAGTTCTCTAAATAAACTTCAAACTACAGTTTCTTGTTCAATTTATTCGAAATCCAAACCGATGATTAACGTTTTTATTTAATAAATATTTATATAATATTAGTTACAAAAATATTTGGTGCAAATAAATTCAGAATTTATCATCATGGTTAAGTACCAGAGAATAATTTTCAGACAATTAATAAAGAAAAACTAAATAAAACTTAAGATAGAAGTTAACAATAAATTAATAGAACAATTTGAAAACACCAAATACCTTGGCCTAGCAAAAATATAGCTGGAATAAAAGGAGTAATATATAAAAGTGGAAAACATTATAAATTATAACATTATAAGTTGTTGTGTCCAACCATTATTATTATTATTATATTTTAATTGTACCGGATATTCGAATACGATACGCATTTCGCATATGCACCTGCAGATAAGACTTATCACCAGAAGATGTAGAGTAGATGAATTGCAGCACGGACCGACTCCGGTCAACGAACCGTTCCCTCAGGAATGCATAATTAGCAGTTTATGGATAAAGGCCTTCTCGCCAAATCACAACTCCCACCCACCCAATAAGAAAGTTGATCTTATATTTGTAATATGTATTGAGAATTAGTCTTAGTTAACAACCCGAAGAATAAAGAACAGTCTTAATTGGGGATCCGAGGAATTAACAATAGTCTTAGTTGGGGATCCAACATAGTTTTAGAAGAGTACCACTTAACCATTTGATAATAATGTTATTGTTAAACCAATCGAATTTACTCAAAATTCCCAATAAGGCTCCACATCCAACAACAATAAAGAAATCTTGACTTTGTTCCTAACAAGGGGCCATAACAAAGTAAATACTTCTATATCATACGCTGTTTATATCAAGAGAAGTTTACAAAAAGAAGAAAAATATAAACATTTTGTTATGTGGTAGTGACATAATATCACTTCCGGATAGCAACACATCATTAAAAAAAATCGATACAAGTACACCTCGCTATACGGCCGCTTCTTATAAGGCATTTCGCTATAACGGCTCTATTCAGTTAAGGCACGTTTTCAATTTACGGCCTAAAAACAACTAGAACGGATATAATAGACAACAGCATTTAACACAATTCATCAGAGAATATACCAAATTACCGAAAAATATTAGAGACGACAACAAAATGAAAATTGCCAAAAAAAATCAAAGACTTTCATTCCAAGAAAATTTAATGAGCTTGCTCGCTATTCCAGCTACAAATAAGTATTAAATAATTTACGAATATAAAGTAAATAATAGCAGTAATTTAGCACATAAAAAAGAGTAAATATGATTTTAAATTTAAACGTCGACTAACATGTTTCTTTTTCTATCTGTTACAGTTGCATACATAGTATATAGTTCTACACCTTTAAAACTAAAAAAGTAGCATTTACAAAAAAAAAACATAAATTTAATGTATTTGATGACCGTGCAAAAGTAATTCAGCGGTCGAATTGAGACTAAAATTCTAGCAAAATAGTACTTGTGTTTAAAATCGTCTACTAATCCTATAGTTGTATATTTGCCATAAGCGCAGAATATTGTTGTAAATTGAGAACATAAAAATAGTAAATCTAATTATTTTTACAGTAATATATATTATTCAAACTTCTATATAATAATAATTACAACAATTGTAATTGTAGAACAATAAATGGCTTTTGTTTGATGTATCCGATATTATTACATTTATATTCATAATTTAATAATATTTGCACAATTGCCTCATATTAGTTTTCAATTATTATTTTATTTTATAATATTTTTTAATCATTAATTTAATACATTTATACGCTTCATAAGTAAATAACTATTAATGAATGTAGAAATAAATGTATATCAATAATTTATTATAATTTCAATTAATATCTTTTTCTGTTTACTATTTAATAAAAATATAGTGTTTTAAGCAGAAGCCATAAATATTTTTATGAGAAATTATGATTTCCGGTTATGCAATTATGTTTAAGCTGAGTGTGGTGGCTATGTTGAAAAATTTATCACATTAGTAACACTAGCAAATGTACAGATTGATACACGTTTAACACTGTAAATGGTTATTTGCTCCAAGAAGGTTGCTGACCCCTAAAGTTGAAATTATTTGGTATTTATTATACTATTACATTGGATACTATTATCCGAAGTACTATATAATTATAGTAACACTCGTGTAATGTGCATTCAATAATGCATATATATTGTATTATAAGGGCTACCGACCGAGATCTTTCTGTCCTCCGTACATATGTATCTGCATCTCAGTGTACAATTAACGTAAAAATAAATAAACCATCGTACAATTATATGGATTGCATATATTTGCGATTATAAAAGTAATAATTATGAATCATATTTATACTATATTTACTTGTTGTGGTTGCAAAATGTACATTACTATGAAAGCTATTTGAAAAAAGAAAAGTATCGACATACACAATGTGTTTGTTGATAGGTTTTTGTACACGGGATAGAATGTATTTAACTTTCATATATTTATAAACGCTAGAAAATGATAATAATCATTTGATCAAAAAAAGACTGCAAAGTGTACTTCAGTATGAATATACGTCATATAAATAAGTGATGATAATACGTTTGCATAGTATACATTACTTTAATCAACGTATACGTATTATTCAATACTAAAAGTATCTACTGTAATCGTAGAAATTTAATCAGTATTTTACATATAATATTAATGTTCATACGGATAACTGTTACAACATTTTCTAAACTATCGTTGTTATATTTTGATTACTGCCTTTTCTTGTTTTATATTTTAATTACATTTCCTAACAAAATATATAAACTCAAAGTTAATTATAGTCGACGATTTAAAAGATGTTTCTTTCAAAGAGAACGCAGCGTGCGTCGGGTCAGAGCGTTAGATATTTTTACTTAAGTTCGTTCAGTCTTCTGGTCCAGTAACCGACGTTACTACGTGCGGTATTTCTAGTGACATTTCTCATGTCGTACATACATAAGTCCGCCGCGTTGGCTCTCAAGCTAGATAATCTTTTCCTGTCACTGAACAAGTGCATAACTTCCTCTTCGACTATACATTATTTCAGTCACTAAAGTAGTGCATTGTAAAGATATATGTAAAGCAATATTTAATCTGTTTATAAAATTAATCAGAAAATGACGTATTTCAATATGATTTTCTGCATAAAATAAACATAATAAGATTTATTGCAACAGATACAGATAAATGAAATGACAATATGTATATCAAAAAATAAAACAACTGCTACATCTGTCATAAACGGCTATTGGCTGCGGACTTTCCGTCCTGTGGAAAATATTATAGTTATTACTTGTCAAATTAAACAATTACTATATTTGTTATAATTGTCACAGAATTAAATGAAAAGCATATTCATAAAATGAAAAAAAAAGTAATTACTGTTACATACGGATATTTATTTTTACATAATAATAAATATTTCTTATTAAATTGATGTAGGGCTTGCAAAATCTTCTATTAAAATTTCATTTTAATTCATTATAGGCGAAGATAATTGTTTACAAAAGAAAATAACATGAAAAAACACACGACTCAATAGTTTATCAATAGAAAATAAATTATTATTTATTTTCCAAATAACGAAAAATTTCATTCAATTTTTGGTTCTATGAAATATAAAATTATATTCGATACGTTTTTCTACAAATTATTAAATAATAAATATTTCTTACTAAAGACAAGTGGTATAAATATTTTATAAAATATTATTGTTTAGAATAATAAATATCCAATAACATTGTGATGTTCATGAATGTTTTCAATTATTTCATTAAATTTGTGTTATTAAACATTTTTAAATTCTCTATGTTTTTTTATTAGTTATGCGTAATTGAATTTGTTATAAAGAATAGTCATTAATCGTTATGTTTTATGTTAGTTTGGAATTAGGAGGATGTAATTATTACCATAAGTTATAAAATAATTGAAATATATAAAAAAATGACAAAAATTGGATATAATATACAAATTTAGTTGAACTCAAATATTTCCGGCTTATTCCGGACTATTTGAGGAAATACATAGATACTAAAATAAATGGCGCTAAATAAACTTGACTCTATAAGAAATATCCTTTTATGTAAAAAAAAATAATTTAATTTTGCTTAATTAAAATTTGGTTTCTTTCGATTTTCTAACAGGAATGAAGACAGATCTAGTCCTTACCATGCGAGGAATTACTGTAAACTATTACAAATATACAAAGATTACACAACATATTTCTATAAATATTTGATTAAATTATCAAAAATACTACCTATATACTACCTACAGGTTGAATAATAAGTATTTTTAGTTAATAAAATTGATATAATAGTAATTTGTTAATGATATTCAAATCAAAAATATCATTCAAATTTCTAAAAACAAACCCCAACAAAAAAGTAACGGTTCCTTTCGAATGTTAATATCAATATATAAAACTCTACCAGTGAAATAAACAACAACTAAACAAAATAAAAGGTCTATCATAAATATCATTCGAGGAATGAAAAAGTAAACAGGTTTAGTTAATATTCACTGTGGCATCAGTCAGATGGGAAAGTTCGGCTAACTATATTCCAGTTGATAAAAGAGAAGTTCATATACTGACACAGTTGCCAATATTTCTTTCACTAAAGCATAAATTTGTATCTGCAACGCTAGGGAGAGGTTTTTATTCCCATTTTCATACCTCGTATATCCGGAAAAGGGCACAGAATCCCAACACTGTTATGTATGTATATAGATATGTTTTTTTCTTACTGTATACAAATGTAATTCGCGTATATTTCATGTCTAAAAATGTATTCCATACATTTTATTTGTATCGCATTAACATTGCTTGATTCCTGTGCCCTTTTAAATCGTATAAATTGCTGCACAGGAAATGCACATTTATTATATTAAACAAACACTGTACGACGCGTAAGTGAATACAACTTGTTTCATGGAGTTTAATTTCGTTAGTCTATTAATAGATGTAGGAAAATCTGTGCAACTGATCAGTATATTGGTCTTGTACAGTGAAAACATACAGAAAAGATACCTATTAAATTAATTATCATACGTGCGCTGTGTTAAGCAATCAATACCATCGTGCATCTGTTTTGTGAGCTTCAGCAGCGAAATTACAAAAGTAAAATACGTCGTATTTGCATTCCATGTTAAAATTGAAACAGCTTTAAAAAAAAATGTGCAATTCACTTCTAAAGTAAACTAAAATTGACATACATCAGATGTCAAAAGGAAAATAATAATTGAAAAAATTATTGCTCAAACATTGACCGAAATCCTTACAAAATAAAAGATTTTTCTTTGTGAAAACAAACATAAATTTCGTGTAGACCCGTTCTGTTAATACCCTTACTACAAAAATAACTCACAACAAGAACATAATAAAATAACATGAGTCTAAATGCAATATAAATGTATTATGATATTTTTCTTAAATCTGTTAATATTTACGGTCAATATAATTTCAAAAGGACTGTAACTTGAAACCAAGTTAATAAAAAAAATTGAGTTAACATTTACCCAATATTCTAAAATATAACAAGAATTTGAAGAAAACTCAATATTTCATACTAGTTTAATTAATGTATGTATCCTCAAATTAATGTATATTCATAGCACATAAGGATATTATTAAATTCAACTAACTAGTAGAAAAGTCGAAAATAAAGAAAAAAATCCAATGTTAGTTTGTATATGTTTTTGGAAAAAAAATAGTGTCTCATTTTTAGTTTAAAAAACATAAATTATGTTTGTGTGTATGTGCGTAGTGAAAACACACTTGACCTATAGATGTGGAACATTACAATGGTCAATGTTAGTAGTACACAAACTCCATTGTAATAAATGATACTCAAATTAGTAACAAGACTGAAATTACTCTGATCCCCCTCGACTTGACAAATTCAGGTCAGCTATAACGTGCGTTTTAATTTCAACTAATTTTAATACCACAAAATGTTTTATTTTGGTGTTCAAACATGTTAACGTTTTACAAAACTATAAATTTATTGATAATTGATAATAAATATGTTGTTATTATTCAAATCTACGGCAGAAAGACGTATGGTCTATAGCCCTTTATGGTATATGGTCTATAGCCCTTTACAGTAATTGTGTTTTCTTTTTTTCTGTGTATTTGCATTATTTTGGTTTCTATTTTTTCATGTAGTTTTATTAATTTTAAAGACACATAGTATTTAAGTCCCTTTTCTGAGTATTAATTCGGATTTGGATGGTAAAAGTTAGGATTCATTCAATATACATAACTTTTATTTATGTAAAATCATAAAATAAGTATTTCCCATGTAGATCAATATTTTATAAGTGCTATACTATTGTAAAAAAAAGGATATTATTTTCTAGTTTCAGGTATTATTCAGGTTTCGTGTAGTGATAATAAAAATTCCATTATTATTTTTGAGGCCATAGGCGAATGGAAGCTCGACAAAGTCCTGTGGGCAGAGATTTTTTTCCCTAAATTTATGCAAATAGAACAACGTACAGCACTGCAATGTTTTTCGTCCTAATTGTTAGTTTCGCGTTCATTGCGATGCTTGAATATATATATTTTTGGTTATATGACGTGGCAGCAAAAACCACCGAAACAAAAAATATTTATAACAACAATGAAACATATACGCGCAATGTACGTCCGATTATTGTTGCGAAAAATATACACAAAAATAGATAGAAAAGCTTTTTCCATAACATAATGATGAAAATATGAATTTTGAATTTACTTTTTTTTCATATCCATCACGATTGATATGAATCATTATTTTTAAAGAATAAATATATGAAATTTTAAAGATAATCTATTTTGTGGTACTCTTGGTTCTCTTTTTATGCAGTAGATACGTTCCACTGGAAAACGCATAAAAATAAATCGCACAAAAAAGGACCAGACACACGTATAAAAATAAAGGATACGTTCCATATTTTTTTAAAACCGCATAAAACCAAATCAATGAGTTACAATATACCGAAAATCCCATAAAAAATGGTTTATTTAATTTCAGAAAAATAATTATTCTTACTATATTCTTTCTGAATTATGTATTCATAATTTTATAAAAACGTTAACAATCATAGACAAGTTTATGAAATTTCAGAAAAATATAATCTTAATATATTCCTTCTAAATTTATAGGGATAAAAAAAATACAGAAAATTTGTATGAAAGTTAATCTTTCTTCACACTTTTTTCTTTAGAATATTTGTCGCTATATAAGAGTGTTCGGCATTATTTGCGAACTGGTTTGAAATCACTTTCATCGCTAGAAGCGATCAGATCTATGTCCTGAAGATAATGATTCTTCACAAGTAAAATTAGTCTCAACGTCGCATGTTGATTTTTTCCCTTTGACAATATAATCAGTGATTGAACTTTGTGATGGCTTTGTACATTTCTTGTACAATTCCTGATATCCAGAAATGCACTTCTGAAGCTCGCGTTGAAACTTGAATGCTAGTTCAGAATTATCATCTTTTTCGATGAAATGGTTTGCCAATTTACTGGGAAGTTGAAGACCTTCTCGAATTACACTTGCATTGAGTATGACTGGAGTTCTATCTTCTTCTATTCATTTTCGTTTTCTTGTTCTTTAACAGTATCACGAGTTATACCAATGAAATCATTGTCAAGTAATTCATCTAAATCGTTTTAGGTATATGTTTCAAAACCTTCCCCACCAATTTCATGTGTTAAAGAATTTATTTCAGCTGAAACTGTCGACGTTTGGTTAGTTTCTTTGAATTTTAACGTGTGAAAAAGGCCTAAAATATTTATTTAAAAAAATTGCTTCTTGAAATAAAAACTGCATAAAAAGAGGACCGAGTGTATTTCGTTCTAAATATATAAAACATATACTATATATATAATAACAAAATATATAATTCAGGTTTATATAATATTGTGTCAAAACATGAGAAAGGATTACCTATTATACAAATGATACTAAAGTATATTGATTATTCTTATATAAAAAATGAAAGAATAATGTTGTAATTTTTAACTTAAAATTTGTGGTTTGAAACAGATAGAGAAAATATTCAAAAATAGGTCAAATTATAATTGTAATTCAAACCACCAACGGTCTAATTATGGCAACCTTCCGCCACGTATAATAGTGCATTCACATTTTCCCAAATATAATATATAATTGTATTTTATACGTAGCAACTACTAAATAATTCGGGATGTTTGTGTTTCAACGGGTAATTGAAAATTATTGATTTTGAAAATCCCTAATAGTAAAATAAAAGTCAACCATTTTTGTCACGCTCTGTCAATACAAACTAAATACATTTTTGTCACCAAATGTAATTTCTTTATATGCAAGAATACTTTATTTACTTCTACAATTCTACACAAAACATTTGTTATTACTTCCAGAAATTTGCTCAAAGAAATTCAAATAGTATTTGCAGTGAAATATTATTTAAACTATATTCATTTAAACATATAAATCTAGCTTAATCTAATTAAAAAGATAATAATACAATATTTCTGAAATTTTAGATATTTACGTATCGCATGAAATTAATTAGTTTGACAGTAATAATATTGAAGCAAAATTAATAAACTATTGTCGCTAATATAAATGCATAATAATTCAGAATGAAAACTGTATTAATTTCCAACATTTCCAATAATTAATTAAATTTGATTTGACTGAATATGTATTAATTATAAATATAAAACAATGTGAAAACAAGATTTATTCTCTTTCTGTTTAAAATTAATTCTAATAAAAAAAATGTAAAAGTTAATTAAATTGTTCTTATTTGAAGCAGAATAAATTTCATAATATAATAAAGATGTTATTAATCACAAAAAAAAGTAAAAAAGCAGACTAAGTCTTTCGGCCTATATTTTAGATTAAAGATGTTTTATAATATATTTCTAAAAATCATGTATTAATAATAATATAATATAATTTATACAGTAATAAAAACAAAATATGATTCTAAATACAAAACAAAACATAATCGACCATTCGTCTTTCCGCCCATAAATCATGTAATATAATATTACATTTTTAACTTGTTACAAAACTTTTTTTAATTTGTTATTTTTACAAATGTTGAATTGATTTCAATTTTCGAAGGTTTTCATTGTAAAATCATTCAAAAATTAAATCCATTGTCCTTTTTATTTTTTTCTGTTTCTTTATTTTCGCTATCAATAATATTTGCTTATTAGTAGAATTTGACAGATTATAAATAATGGAGAGAAGATTATTAAAAAAAAACATACTTCTTCGAACTGTCGATCCGTTCGAACAAACAGCGATCAGAGCCTCCGGTTCACCGCTGCCATCCAAACTATGTAGTTTATTTTCCAGTTCTTATACAATCAAGTATACCATAAAAGCTTGAAATTCTAAATACAACTTTTTACATTTATTTGTTTATTAATGGCATTCTTATAAAAAAAAAACTTATAAGATAGAAGAAAAATAAAATAAAAATCATTTAGTTAAATATTAATTCCAGTAATTATGTGATCAATTATTAATTAGTTTCTATATATGGAGGTTTTAGAACATGATACATTCATTTTATGAATATAAATATTTTATACTTCAACAAAATAAATGGTATATATTTCATATAAAAATAACATTTCGGGTAACCAACAAGCGTTGTAACGGAAACCAATCTGAATTTGTTGCTAACAATAATATCATACTTAATTAAATTAACTATCATTTTATATTTAACGAATTTCATTAATATTTTTACCTTTTGCAGTTGAATATCTGCTGTGAATTTCTTCATTTCCATATTCTAAATATAAATCCACGCGCACACACTTTTCGAACCACAATATTTAATGCCCATAAATTACGTTATATACATACTTCAGTGAGTTTGTTTGGAATTTACTGGAAAAACACAAACGATTCACCAATATAAAATACTTATTTTTTTAAATAACGAATCGAGTCACATTTGAAACAATGTTTTCGTAGAAGACCGACGTGGCGGGAGCAACCGGCGTCGCGACGCTGCTCTCGGTACGGGGTGCTGACGACGACTGCGGAATTCAATCGCGTACCGCCTGTGCTGCCCTCACTCCATCCACCCACGCATACGTACACATTTTCTCGCTCGTAACTGATTTTCATTCTTGTCCAGGAAGTTGATGAACTTATAAAATATGACACTATTTTTGGATATTTTCATTTCTTCTTTTCTCGTAACCAATAATATTTATAATACAATTTCATTTAGGTACGTACACACTAATCGATATTACTGGAATCATACCAAAGATTGCTTTGCTTTCTTATAATCAGTCTATGGTTGTTAGGTGTCGCGATTATTCGATTGAAGTATGATGTCTAATGACTTTATTCATATTATTTATGTGATTTCGATTTAGTTCCTATTTCATATATACATATGAAAGTCAAGAATATATATGTTTATCGTGATTATTTGGGTGAAAAATATTAATTTTATTATCATAGTATAAATACTTTGAAATTAATTATATATAACTGTCGTGTCCCGGGATGGGATTTCTCTGGACACTCGTGGAAATGTCTTTGTTGATGCTCGTTGCGGAGTCCCAGTTGGTTTTTTATATGGGTTAAGTAGAAGACGGTTTATAAAACAATTCTTTATTAATAAACCTAATGTACTTCTATAAACTTTATAACTCTAACCATCAAGGATCTGACCCAACTTGGAACTTTTTTGTGTTTGTTGATTTCTGTTGCTACATTGCTCAGGAGACGGCCGAAAAGCCTGCTCTCTGAATATTAATTACTCCACAAGAAAAGTATTAAGGAATAACTAATAATAATATAAATGAATGGAATGATAAATATTGGTTATACATAACACCTCCCTCCTTAAAGTAGAGGAAGCTGCGAGGAATGAGTAGCTTCCTCGTCAAAAATAATAATATAAAATACAATAAATGGTGAAATCTTTAATTTCCACATGCAGTAGGTGTGTTGATTTGGCATAAACATTTACTTCTATACATTTATTTTAATTCTGTGGTTATCTATCAAAAATATATTTTTATCGAAATCTAAATATCCTTTATATTTGTTCATAAAATCAATTCCTAATATAGCGTCTTCGTTTAAATTCGTTGAATCCGGTACTACAATAAAATTATGTTTGAATAATTTACCATTTATACTTATACTTTTTACTTATAATGCTATCCATTGAAGTAATATCTTTACTAATTTTGCAGGATTCATTTAATTTACTTTGTTTTATTAAAGATAAGTCTGATCCTGTGTCAATTAAAAATGTTGTTCGCTTCTTCTTGCTTATATTTAATTTAAGTTTTATCGATGGTCCTTTGTTTTTATCATCTTTTATTTTAGAATTTCGTGCAATATACTTCTTGCTGTCCTTCTTAAAATGAGTTTTAACTTTGTTTTTATTTAACATACTCTTGAAATTATCCCTAAAATAACAACATATGTAACATTTTTCAAATTGAATCTTACAATAATTACTACTATGTGTTCTTTTATCATTTTTGCAGTTCTCATTTTGATTACCATGACTTATTTCTTCCTTTCTGCAATTAAAATTTTGTTGATTTGATTCCTTCTCAAACATCTGCGATTTTAAATATAATTCATCTTGGCGGATTAACCTTTCTACTTGTAATTCTTTATGTTCTGCAAAATGTAAAGCTTCTTCCATTGATTTTGGGTTTTTTTCCATTACAAAATCTCTACAAGTACAAGTCCTAATTTGAAATATTCTATTAATTCTAACTTTAATAATTCGTCGTTTCTGTCTGCTACATCTAAACTGAACGTATGATGTATACTATATTTAATATTTTCTGCAATTTTATTTATTCTATAAAAATATTAATGTACTGGTTCTTTATCTTGTTGATGGCACAAGTATAACTTAATTCTCCAATGAGCTATATCGATCACTGGTCCAAATTTTCTTATTAATACAGTCTTTAATTCGCGCCATGTTTTAAAATTCTGTCCTTTCACTAATAATTCTGCATCTTGCTTTAAGCTCGAACAAATTGTAAATATAAGCTGTTCTTCTAAACTTAATATTGATTTATCTCTAAAAATATTCTCGCAATCTTCTATAAATTGATCTATTGTTTCTAGATTTCCGTCGTATTGATGACTTAAAACTTTCTCTAATGCTAATTTTTGCAAGAAAAATTCAATGCTTTGATGAATTTCCATTTTTATTTTATTTCTGTTGCTACGTTGCTCAGGAGACGGCCAAAAAGCCTGTTCTATGAATATTAATTACTCCACAAGAAAAGTATTAAGGAATAACTAATAATAACCAACATTTAGTGATATGATAATTAATTCATAGGTCGATAAAAACTATAGTTAAAATGAATGAATTGCGATTCGAATAGCTCCCCCACCCTCCGTAATCACCTGATCTGGCAATCTACTACTATTGGCTCAGAAAGATGCTCCAGAGAAAGAAATTTGAAACAAATTAAGAAATTATAACTTAATTTTCGATGCAAATTAGGCCTCAGTTTTGGCACTATTTTGTATCGAAAATTTAGAGGAGCTATGGAATGAATGTCACTATTGAACAAGTTGAATGCATGATGTCGAATTTTTATAATAATAATATTTTTCGTAGTTAGACCAATTTTGAGTCTTATAAGAAATATTTATGGTAGGTAAACCATTTCATCGAAAAAGATAATAATTCGAGCGTTCAAGTTTCAACGCGAGCTTCAGAATTGTATTTCTGGATATCAGGAATTGTAAAATAGCAAAGCCGTCGAAAAGTTTAATCACTGATTATATTGTCAAGAGAATAAATCTTGTTTTCACATTGTTTTATATTTATAATTAATACATATTCAGTCAAATCAAATTTAATTAATTATTGGAAATGTTGGAAATTAATACAGTTTTAATTCTGAATTATTATGCATTTATATTAGCGACAATAGTTTATTAATTTTGCTTCAATATTATTACTGTCAAACTAATTAATTTAATGCGATACGTAAATATCTAAAATTTCAGAAATTGTAATGTTATGTTTTTAATTAGATTCAGCTAGATTTATATGTTTAAATGAATATAGTTTAAATAATATTTCCCTGCAAATACTATTTGAATTTCTTTGAGCAAATTCCTGGAAGTAATAACAAATGTTTTGTGTAGAATTGTAGAAGTAAATAGAGTATTCTTGCATATAAAGAAATTACATTTGGTGACAAAAATTTATTTAGTTTGTATTGACAGAGCGTGACAAAAATGGTTGACTTTTATTTTACTATTAGGGATTTTCAAAATCAATAATTTTCAATTACCCGTTGAAACACAAACATCCCGAATTATTTAGTAGTTGCTACGTATAAAATACAATTATATATTATATTTGGGAAAATGTGAATGCACTATTTGTACGTGGCGGAAGGTTGCCTTAATTAGACCGTTGGTGGTTTGGATTACAATTATAATTTGACCTATTTTTGAATATTTTCTCTATCTGTTTCAAACCAGAAATTTTAAGTTAAAAATTACAACATTGTTCTTTCATTTTTTTTTTATTTTTTATGTAAGAATAATCAATATACTTTAGTATCATTTGTATAATAGGTAATCCTTTCTCATCTTTTGACACCATATTATATAAACCTGAATTATATATTTTGTTATTATATATATTATATATTTAGAACGAAATACACTCGGTCCTCTTTTTATGTGTAATTGGAGAAGGTCTTCAACTTTCCAGTATTTGCAAACCATCTCATCGAAAAAGATGATAATTCTGAACGAGCATTCAAGCTTCAGAATTGCATTTCTGGATATTAGGAATTGTACAAAAAAAATAGCAAAACCATCGCAAAGTTCAATCACTGATTATATTGTCAAAGGGAAAAAATCAACATGCGAAGTTGCGACTAATTTTACTTGTGAAGAATCACTATCTTCAGGACATAGATCTGATATACTGATTATCTCTTCTAGTGATGAAAGTGATTTCGAACCAGTTCGCAAATTATGCCAACACTCTCACATAGCGATGATAAATCTAAAGAAAAAATGTGAAGAAAGATTCAGTTTCATAAAAAAATTCTGTATTTTTTTTGTAAAATTTTTCCCTATAAATTTAGAAGGAATATGTTAAGATTATATTTTTCTGAAATGTAATAAACTATGATTGTTAACATTTCTATAAAATTATGAATAAACATTTCAGAAAGAATATAGTAAGACTCATTATTTTTCTGAAATTAAATAAACCCTTTTTATGCGATTTTCGGTATATTATAATGCATTCCTTTATTTTTATACGTGTGTCTAGTCCTTTTTTGTGTGATTTATTTTTATGCGTTTTCCTGTGGAACGTATCTACCACATAAAAAGAGAACCAAGTGTATACAATTACACTATTTTTATATTATTTCAAAAATTATGCAATCCTAAACGAATCAAGCTATATCTACATGAAAATTTGAAAATAAATAAAACAATGCGCTTCAAAATTATATTTTAAATAGTTGAATTAATTTAAGTCTATATCCTATTCCTATTTACTAAAATAAACCTAATATAAAATTAATTTCTTCAATAAAAATCATATTTTATTATATTATATGCATCTATGTAAGTGCATACTATATTATAATAATTGTTAGGAATATATACTTCGGACCACTCATACGCTGGGACCGACAGATGGCGCTCTAAGAGCAGGCTATGCTACCAACAAGACACGAATCACTGAAACCTAGGAGGAGACTTAAAGCAGATCCAAGCGACAGATGTGGCTCGCGCACCGAGTACAACACATCTATAGCGCGCTCTGCCAACGGCACTACTTCCTGCAAAAGAGCTATCAATATAGAGATCCATAATAGAGTTGTATTATTTCGACATCCTGACCACCCTTTCTAACAATAATATTTAACCTATATGGAACAACGCGATGTCTGTATACGAATATTTAATCAATACGCATCAACTAATAAATATAAGGATATATTTTAGTTCAGTTGGAAATATTATGTAGTTACACCCCCTTTGAAAAATATAATCTTGGCGACTCCAATTGTTTTCATCAAATATCTTACAAAATACAATTAATAATTGTATGCAGCTCAATTCCAATATATTTTATAGATACATAAATATTTAAGAAAATAAAATACTTATATATTTGTGTGTTCTTCACACGTGTCAAGGATAAATACATTCTTAGTTTTTATTCAATTTATTGCTTTAATTTAGGACGAATATTAAGATTTCAAGGAAACATGGATAGTGACATGGTTTTGTTAAAGATCTGTATTCTGAATGAAAGGATGTAAGAAAGAAATAATGTACTTTTTCTTCTTAGTACGTTTTTAATAGACAGACTTGTCGAAAAAGCTATCTTGTAAACACTGTTTAATATTTTTATCGATTCCTGAGATAATAACATAGAAACTATTTATTCTGAATTAACCAATTAATTTTATTATTTAGAATATAATGTTTATGGAATAAATATTTTGATTACTTTACTTATTTATTTAAAACTTTGATATATTATAAGTCATATTTTATTATATTTAGTACGTTTGTGAGCTACCTTTTCGATAATATCACTTAGTTTAAGATTAATTATAATATATTCAATAATATATTCAAAATCAATGTAAAACCTTATGAAGCAAGATTAGTGTAAATGGTATTTGAAATATACCAAACTATTATTGATCCTACAATGAAAAAGAGAGATCGTCACATACGTTTAGTTCGTAAGATATTTGGCAACGTTTACAAATGTAACCTAAATATTCACAAATATAATGTTTACATAAAATGCATGTCTAAAAAACTCTATAACTGGCTCATCAAAAATATCGTTATCCTAATTACACTTTCTATAGGCTAACTAACTATCGGTGATAAAATGTTGTTACCTTCAAAACAAACTAACTCCATACCATGTGGTTCTCTTCGAACTCTACAAACCGTCGCAGAAACGATTATGTAACGAGCACCAACTGCGGCCTCTTTATTCGAATTGTACAGTTGAAATCATTGGTAATGAGTTTTACTAGATACGTAACACATGCTAATTCCATTACAATTATGCAGTTACATAAAAATCATGTCATGTATACATAATAGATTAAATAATTGGTACCAGCTTTTTGCATGAAATGTATTTATTTAATTAAATTAAAATCTAGAAATATTTACAAATATATGTTTTATAATATTTATTATAATGATATGACTAAATATCTCCGTTTTTTCCAAATTTTTCATTTAATTGCAATTTTCTGTAAAGGAATGATGTTTGTGAATGATGTATGTATCATATTTAGAGATAATGATGAGAAAATCTAGTACATCAGTGAAAACAAAGATATAATAAAGTACACATTATAACAATTACTACAATTAGAAAAACAAATAAATTATTTTTACACAAAATAATGAAACATTTATATTAAATAAAAAAACACAATTATTATTACCGTAGCATAGGGCTGTAGACCATATATCTTTCTATCCCAATAATGAGGTCTAACGAGAATGAAATCAACAATACTATAATTTTTAGTATTAAAGAAATCAACATTATCAATAGTAGATGCGTTGATAATAAAAATAGCTTCTTTAAAATTGTAAAATTGATTCATAAACAAAAATATTTGTTAAAGTAGGCTCCCTATTAAAAATTATTTCAAGTAAAAGTATTTCAGAATTGCCATACAATTAATATGAAACTTTTTTTTTGGACGACGTATCCAAAAGTTCAATATTTTGATTAAAGGATCGAGAAGAATTAAAATGTAGTAAATAATATATTGTATAGTTTTGTTATAAATTGTTGCAAAACCTATGCAATTTGTTAGAATATTGAGAAATAAATTAGAAACAAAATAACTTGAATTAGATGTTTGAGAAGAAAATTTAATTAAAAATATGTTACAGTCAATCTTAAATCATTAAAATATTTTTATATTAGAATCAGTTAAAAATTTAACTACAAATCTCATCAATAATTTCATTTGGATGTTATCAATTACGTATTAAAGATTGACCTCCAATAACTTAATAACTATATTCAGGTATCTCATTTTGCTTTTCAAATGTTAATTCTGAAGGATTTTTTTTTCTTTAAATTTTCTTTTATTGAAATGACAATTAAGAAATGAATACCCAAACTCTATTGCTACAAAGGGCTAGAAGAAAATTTTGTCCTATTTCTCTTTTTCTTGGTTCCTGAAATAATAAATGAAATATAAATTATTTAGGTAAACTTTTAAATGCACTTAATTTCTTAACTTCCGTCGAAGTGACTTTTGGGGCCATGATTGAGTTGTCTTGTATTTTAAGCTGCTGTAGTACTGCTCGCTTCACGATCTGAGGAAGAAATGCTAGTTTTCATTGCAGGTATGCACATTTTAGGGAATTAAGGGTGGGGTCTTTCGTCATTTTTGAAATACCAAATAAAATTTGGTCGTTCAGGTATATTTCCATATTACCGTAATAAGATACAATATAATTTATTTCAACCAAAATTAAATAAAATTATAAAAGTATACTGAATGTAATTTAAATTCAGATATACTAAGAAACGAAAAATCAAACTCTATTGCTGCAAAGGGCTATTGACGATAGGTATTTCTGCCTTAATAATGAAGTCTAGCAAAAATATAATCAACAATACAATAATCTTTAGTATGAAAAGTAGTATCCTTGTCAATAATAGATTCTTTGATAATAACTATAAAAGTAACTTGAGCAATGAAAATAAAGTCCATAAAATGAGAAGATTTACGAAAAAAACATCCTTAGCACCAAATTTATCGTCCTTTGCAATGAAGGTCGTATAAGTACAAACAATAGTAAGGTCGTTATCAAGATTAGTAGATTGATTAATATCAAGAGTAACGTCCATAGCGACATATGTAACGTGTGTATCAGGCCGCAAAAGCTGTTCGCGACATTTCTGCTGCGTTTGAAGAGAGAGTACCCTAGATGAAGAATCGCTCGTGCTTAATTTGTCAAGTTAAAAAATTGAAATATTGATATCAAAAATTGAAATAATTAAACTGGCTTTTGAAAGAAAATGATGGATATATTTTTTAAATC
>JAFMTC010000910.1:190870-215542 GCA_018845635.1 Nicrophorus orbicollis | reverse complement strand
TTCTTTTTCAAGAAAATCAGACAAAAGTTATATCCACAAATAAGAATAATACAAGAAAGGGACATATTTGTTAGTGAAGAATGTTAATGAAGTCCATAAAATGAAAAGATTTATGAAAAAGACAGTTGGTGCTAAGGATAACCAAGTTTAGCATCCTTAGAGAAATTATAATTAATCGTTGAAATAATTTATTCTTCTCACCACTTTTTTGCAAATTCTCTTACACGTTTAATTTTATTGCATTTTACGATGGACGGAAACACTCCCAGTTGTACTACTTGGTATACGAGCGGCTTGACGAGATGATTTGGTGTCTTCAGCAGCAGAAATGGTCTATGGTGAGCCAATGTGATTTCCCGGCGAGTTCCTGTCAGCCAGCCAATACCCCGCATCCAACGAGACCGCAGGATACACGAGGAACTTACGAAGTTTTTTTGAGAAACTAAGGCCAACGAATACCGTATCCCATCACATAGACGTTCGAGGTAGATATCAATGGCCGACGTGTCAATATCAGCATGGATAGGTTAAAGCCAGCATACGGCATAAACAACGACATCCAACCGGCCCCGGCAAATCGACCACCACTATACTTCAACTTACCAAGGTAACCACAAGACCAACAAAAACCACAGGCAGCACCACCATCCAGTCTATGCAAAGAATCGCCGACCGTACCATCATCGCTACCTCGTCCCATCTTAGCAACGAAATCTTCATCACCAGTACCCCATACTCGTACTCAATCTGGCCCAAGTGTCCGGTTTCTTAATAGATACCAAGCTGGAGGCCCGTGAAAGTAGTCCTTCTCTTTGAACTGATAAATCAAATTGCTAACAAGGGGTACTGTGGGGTCATGTCCGTCCACACGTGCGAAATAAATGCTCGGTATAAGGAAGTAGGAGGATAAGTTTTATGACCCTCAAAAACATATAAAAGAGACGAACACGGACTAATCATTGTCTCTTGTCTCCCGTACGCCGATCAGTAAGGTTCTCTCTCCGTAACGTATTAAAGTGTTTATTTACCTGTATTCGACAATGTGATATTTGCTGTATAAATATATGTTCTGATATTTCGTGTATCTTATGGCTAATCCATACACATCTTTGTCCTCATATACACGAACCTTCAGTTTTTTAAAATCTATGCAACTATGCAATTTGCTAGAATACTGAGTAATAAATTAGATACATAAAATCACTTAAATTTCTCAGATGTTCAAGAAGAAAATTTTATAAATAAAATTATTAGAGTAAATCTTAATTCACATAAAATATTTTTATTTTGGAATCAGTTACAAATTTCACTACAAAAGACATCACTAATTTCGATTGGATGTTCTCAATTAAGTCTTAAAGATTTAGCTCCAATAACTTAATAACTATATTCAAGTAGTTCATTTTGCTTTTCAAATGTCAATTCTGATGTAAAATAATTTATTTTTTATTTAAATTTACTTTTATTGATATAAGTTACCTTGTACTAGTTTTTCCGTCTCAGTTTCATTTTCAGGCTGTGGTAGAATGTGAATGTGAAAATACAATTGAGTTGTGTCTGGCTCAATTATATTGGTTACAATTCCAGCCCTCTGTTTCCTCCTTTCGTTGGCCCGTTTATTCTTAAACCACATGTGGATTTTCTTTTTTCCACATCAGTTTACTGGGATAGTGCCAAAAGTCCTTCAGAACAAGGTATTACTTTTAACAAATACAATAACTTGAATGCAGTTTTTTGTTTAACAGTAAGTTTTGACCTAATTCCCTTTTCGTTGGTTTCTTAAATATATATATGAAATAGCTGAAGAGATGCTCATTATTGGTTTGTTTTAAAAAACTATGTCAGTATTACAGTTTTTTAAAACAAACCAATAACTCCTCAACCTAAGACTCAAAATTTTGTACGAAGATTATGAGCATATATATTTAATCAAACGACGCATTCAAAAGTTAATTATTTAATTTCTGATTTTTAAAATCGCTTCAGATTTGTTTTTCGTAAGGATTGCGTCAAATTAAATGTTTTGAGCAAAAGTGTTTCAGATATTTTAATAACATAAAATCACTGTATGTTGGTCTAACAAAAAATGTTAAATGTAGAAACATAAATGTATAAAACAAATAAAGCTGGTTGAGCATTAACAATATTTAGGTTTTGAATTGAGCAAAAAAAAGACGATTCTTCAGCGAGTATCTGCTCTGGTCTTGCAGTTTGAGTAAGCGCAACAAAATCCACTATCGAGAACAACCAAACTAAAAAAATATTATTGTATGCCTGACTTAATAACTAAAAGTAACTACTGCCATCCCTGCCTTCAGACACCCTAGCTACTAGTTTGATACGATCAAAACGGGAGTTCTAACCATCATTATTCCATACATCCATTCAAACTCTACCATGAGGTGATATATTTGGATGAATGTACGGCGGCAGTAGCTAAATGCAGATTACTTCTAAGTATATAGAATCATACTAGAAGATTCTATCACCTAATCGTAACAAAAAAAACATCTAAATCAAAAGATTTCTTAAAAATGAGAGAACTTCTCAACAAAGAATTAGCCCTCTTATATGTGTCAAACAAGATCAGAGCGTTCAAAAGAATTGCACTGAACGTCTCACAAAACAACCAACAACTAAGTGGAAGAAAGAGCATGTGAGGAACCCTATACTGGACTACATCAGAAGGAAGAAATTCTTCAACCCTAGCACCAGGTCAATAACCTCAATCGTCCGATCCGAAACAGTGATGGAACTGAAGTATATACAACAGATATACTTAATTCTACTAGAGATGCTGCCTCAGGACAAAGACGAAATATCGTTAAATAACGTTGTATATGATTAGATCAATATCTATGAAAGGAAAACAAAAGATAGAACTCATAAATTAATTGATATTTACAGTGTCGTGGTCGTGGACATCAATCCAATCATATAAAATGCATAACCTAATGAAATAACAAACTACAGGCATCAGTAATGAAAAATGTATTGGAGTCTAAAAAACTACTGCAAAAACCAGAATCCTGCTATCTTGCTTTCTTATATGATAATATATAACGTCTACAATACATTAATTACCAGCTAGGAAAGAGTTGTTACTGATATATTTTATAGACAATCAGCGCTTGATAACTCTGACATGATCTACCTTCGCGATACGCTACATTAAGAAAAAGTTCCAATTGTACGCAAATAGTCTTTTCAATCTACTACCTGTCTATCATAATAACGATTATCATAATATATAATTTAATATCAAGAGAAAAAATAATTACTTAAGAACACAATCAGTATTTTAAAGATGTAATATAAAAAACGACAGTTGGATTTAAGAATTAGGAGTTGGAGTATTAAAACAAATCCCTTGATAGAATCAATACCTTAGATTAATAAAATATTCTAAAGTATTAAAAACTCAGAATAATATCGATGTAAATGAGGAAGGAGATTCAATACGAAATCCTTGTATACAAAAAATATAGGAAAGCAGAAGTTTAAATAAAACTTTTGGGATAGAAAAACGTTACTTATATAATAAGTCCGGCTAAATAAATTTTTGTCCAACGCCGCATTTAAACTTTGCGCAATTAACTATAATGCTACTTCACTCGGAGACGGCAGCTTATTATCGAGATGTGTTTCTTTACTTGTTATTTATATTTTTTCCCTTTGCGTTGCGTTTAATTGCGTAGAAAAAGGTTGGCTGCGGGTGTGTAGGGGTGATCTTTTTTTTATACAAGTGAGAAGAAGTTTGGATGCATGAGGCTGACCGGGTTGAAACTAATTAAAATGGTGCGGGCGCGAGAGAAAACGAGTGCGAAATAAATCGGAATGCTTATTCTTAAATTCGCTTCTGCTTCAATTAAACTTTGCGATGTTTTTGGGGCAATTGAGATAAATGATACATATTTTATGACCACGGATACTTTTCACAATTAATTACCAAGTTATCTTCGCCTTCTATTACACATTCACCCTACAGCATCTTGTAATATCTTCAATAATGGATAAAGGTTTTTGAGGAAAGCAACTCCGTTATACATTATTATCCTTAACTACATGCAGAAATTTCTTGTAAGGAACGAAGTCTTTTGAAGGATTTTTCTTTTTCGTTTCATTGATTGTAATTTGAGTTAATATTATATAATGGACACGCTATTTCAAATAAAGTTACATGAAGAAAGCTCTAACCTGTTTCCAATTGTATCTGGCGTACCGCAGGGAAGCGTTCTTGGACCAATTTTATATCTTATCTACACATTTGATCTACCAAAAACAAATAAAATAACCATTGCTACGTTCGCTGATGACACTATTGCCAACTGATAGTAATCCAGATATTGCGTCACTACACCTGCAAACAGGATTGAATCAGATTGAACACTGGCTCAGAGACTGGCGTATTAAAGCCAACGAAACGAAATCTACTCGTGTCACCTTTAATATGAGAAAGAAAACATGTCCACCAGTAACCTTTAACAACAAAATACTACCACAAGAGGAACACGTAAAATATCTTGGAATGCATCTGGATAGACGACTCAACTGGAAGAAACCTATATGGACTAAGAGAAAGCAATTAGGGGTAAAATTCAGCAAACTGTATTGGTTGCTTGGAAGAAAATCAGTGCTATCACTAGACAACAAACTACTAATTTATAAATCCATCCTCAAACCAGTTTGGACATACGGAATACAGTTGTGCGGTTCAGCGAGCAACTCCAACATCGAAATAATACAGCGATTCCAATCGAAAACTTTGCGCACAATTACCGATGCAAAAGTGAAATTACAAGCTATAGTGAAAGGTATCAAGGAAGACTCCAATCACACCCAAACAAACTAGCTGAAAATCTTCTAGTAAAGCAAATACAAACATCCAGACTTAAAAAGTGCAACATTCTAGACTTACCACATAGATTTAATTAATATTATTATATGATATACAATTATTATAAGTTCATTTTTATAGATGGATACTGTTAAGTTCCCCATCTACATGACATTGTACCAACAACAAATTTGCTTAATGTCCTATTTGTGATAGATTGTGAATAAATAAATGATATACAAATAACAAAAATATATAGAATTAAATATAGCACTTCTTATACTGAAATATAACTAATTTTGTTATTGAAAATTAAATTCATACACCTTTAAAAACGTGACTTAGACGAGGTACTTATAAAGTACCAATAAATGAATTAAGAGGATTCTATTTTTTCTAATAAATATTGATTTTATCATATATTCACTAAACGTTATCTGACTATACTTAATTAAATGAACAATTATTTGTCCTGTTATTTAATTATTGTTTCTGTTAAATTTTTATTAATTTATTTTTATAAATTATTATTTTATTTATAAAAATTCAAACATGCAAAAATAATTCCTAAATTGCGATACATTTCATAATGATTGTATTAAATATTAGTTACCTGCATCCAGGTTTAACTTCTGATAGATTTACGAAATAAAAAGTCACAATTCTTGTGCATTCAAAGTTCACATGAAATTAATAATGTATAGATTTACATTTTATTTGAAATGGAATTATATGTTTCTTGAATATGCAGGTCGCAATCGATATATTTATATGCAAATTACTTGCTTATTGAAGTCTCAACGAGAGCCGTGTTCCTCCGCGGCATATGTCAGGAGGAAATAGATGGCAGCACAGTGACACCTTACTACTGTGTTTAATTTCCGGGAAAGTATGAGAGTTTAAATTATATCCGCTGATAATATAAAGAATTTTTAAGAAATATTTCTCTTTAAAGCAATTTCATTCTTTAGTACGCATGAAATACAATTAGCATAACCGTAGGTAGTCTTGTTTAAATTACATTAATCCTGGAGATCTCTATTTTTTTAACGTCTCTCTCGATATATTTCTTCCTATCCTCATTCTCTTTATATATATATTACAATTGCTGCCAAGCATTTTAATATTACATTATTTTCTTTTCGTCTCTCCGCCACCGGTGTGTGTGTGTGTGTATATATATATAGTATATAAATACGTGACAATATCTTGACGGAATTCATCGCGCGATTCGTGAATTCAGTCTTTCCTCTTTTCGTTGAGGGTTAAAAGGGGATGGTAAGGGTTTGAGTCTCACGTTTCACATCAGAACCTTCTGCCCTTCAGCACATCTGCTTCGATCTAAACTCGTATCAATATCTGTTGGATGTCTCTCCAAACTATTTACGTATATACGGTCTAGCGAGAAATTCTTAAATTATTCCTAGAAGAATGATCTCCAGGTGACATGTCTGCAAATTGAGATAAGCATGTTTAGGGGGAGAGTAATAGACTCACCGCTACAACATCCAAACTGGTAGTGCGATATATATAGGTCGACTAAAATGATAATGCAAAACATTATAGCCGTAGTCGGTGAAATCTTGCTTATATTTCAAATGATCCTAGTGTAAACAGTCAGAGCTTCTTATAGAATAATATTTGTTGTAGCAACTATTGTATATTTCAGTGGTACTTTGGTTGAAATCAACACCAAGGAAAAGTTTGAATAATTCCTCGAAGTGAGAGGCAAATGTGTTCGCCATTGAAAGATCAGATGCAAATTACATTGGCTTTTAAAAAATCTACAATTTTTCTTCTGTATTTAGACAGAGTGTACCTAATTTAATATTTATAATCACAAACGCATTTAAGAAAGCATTTTGCGCCGACATCAAAAAGTTTGTTTACTTTTCAAAAGCGGGAATTGACGTTATTTTCTGCAAGCCATTGTCAGCCATTGTTTCAGTATGAGTATCAGTACACCCATACCTTGCTATACGGCCGCTCTTTATACGGCATTTTGCTATAACAGGGCCGTTATTGTATTAATTCTATTAATTCACGTTTTCGATTTACGGCCTAAAATATAACGGCAAAAAAAAACTTTTTTCGATATCGATATATCCACATGTTTCCAATCTTGCGCAAGCGCAATAATTAATTCGTTATACGGCTTTTCGCTTTACGGCCAAGTTTCCTGGAACGTATCTATTCTTCATTGATTTTAATTAATTACATCTATGGATTATATATTGGGTAAGAGAGGATGATTAGTTCGGGTTTGTCTCTTTTATATGTTTCTAGGTGTCGTAAAACTTAACCTGGTACTTCCTTAACCCAAACATCTGTTCACACGTGTAGGCGGACATGAGCCCCACAACTCTAATGAATAAAGGCCAATTGGAAATGTTGTTAGAATACTCTTCAGATTGTATTTGTGTAGATGGCACACATGGTGTAAATGGATATGGCTTCGAATTACATACTTTGATGTTACTAAATAACATGAGGGAAGGATTTCCATTACCAATAGAAGTGATGAACAGGTTTTTACCTTGTTCCTTTCACTCATTAAAGAGCAATACGCTTTTGCAATCAAGTCAAAGGTTTTTATATCTGAGATGTCTGAATCTTATTATGAAGCATGGGTAAAAGTGATGGGTTCAGTTGATTTACGATATTATTGATTTATTAAAACTGTGTAAATTAAAGTAAGTAAAATTATTTATTTATTTTTGATTGTATGACATGAGGGAAGGATTTCCATGTGCCTTTCTCATTGCCAATAGAAGTGATGAACAGGTTTTTACCTTGTTCTTTTCACTCATTAAAGATCAATACACTAGTGCAATCAAGTCAAATGTTTTTATGTCTGACATGGCTGAATCTTATTATAAAGCATGGGTTAAAGTGATAGGTTCAGTTGATTTACGGTATTATTGATTTGTTAAAACTGTAAACTAAAGTGAGTAAAATTAATATTTTTTTAGTTTGTTCTGCACTTGGCATGTGGACCAAGCTTGGAGGAAAAATTTAAATAAAATAAATTCTAAAGAGAAACAGGTATGTTTAGACTAAGAAAATTTAAACAGTTGAATAATTATTTTCTACAATATTTAGGTCAATGTATATAAAAAGTTGAGAGTCCTATTGCACGAAACAGATAAAATAGCCTTTACTGCAATGAATCAACAATTTATGAAAGATATTATGGATGATGATGATACAAAGATTTTCGCCAAATATTTTCAAACGTGGTATGTGAGTAAAGTATCAGCATGGGCCTATTGCTATCGTTTGTATGCTGGATTAAATACAAACATGCACCTAGAGAGAATGCACAGGACAATCAAATATTTGAATTGAGAGCAGAGCAAACGCCTGGACATTTGTATATATGCCCTCTTGAAATTTGTGCGAGACAAATTCTTTAATATAATTTCGATAAAGTTCAAAGGGAAAGTGATGACAAAAATAAAATGTTTGAGAAATAGACACAAAATTAGCTAGGAACTAGATCTTAAATCGGTGTTGCCAAATGAATCTGGGGAGTTTGATGTTGTTTGAACATCAAACGAATTATATTCCATCAATTACCTTAAAGCATTAAAGCAAATGCGAATTACATTGCACAGAATGCAACATTTGCATTCATGTGCACGCATGCGCTGGAACATGTGCAAGCGCATTCACCTTGTCCAGAGATACAAGAAGACATATCCAGAATGTTGTACAACGAACGCATTAAGTTCTGGTAAATATTTTGTAACTAGAATATATTGATGGATTGATTATTTTGTGATTTCAGATGAGGAAAATGAAGAAGATAATAGAATGTCTAAAATTGTTGATTGCGTTAGCAAAAAAAGAGAAGTCGATTTAATTCTGTGGAAAGGTTAGAAAATGTAAATAAACATATTGATATGTGTTATATCTCATTGCAATCAAGTACTGAACCTAAAGAAGAATTTTGTGGTCCATCAAAATTAAAACCAGTTTCCTCAAATATAATCCAAAGGCGATTATATTCGACAAAGAAAAATTAAACGCATCAGGACAAAGCAAGAAAATCCTAATGTCGTAGCAATTAAAATGTTATCAGATACAAATAATTATTTTCAGAACGAAAATTGAAAATAATTATTATATGAATTGTGCCCTAAAGGAAATAATTTTCAGAAGACGAACATACTAACCTCAATAACATAAACGAAAAGAAGTCATATGTTAATCAATCTGCTATATGTATTAAAGAGTTGAATGGTGAAAATGTAAAGTTTCATGTAGAAAAAACTGTGTATTAACGCGGCTAATAGTATTAGTAGCTATATGAAAGCAGAAACCCCAACCATGGTCATCGATTGGTTTAAACTGGATGCAAATTCGACAGTTCAAGGTAATGAATTAATTGCATACCGCAATAGGTTGATTACCCTAACTTATTAGGATGTTATCGGTGCCATTCATAAACTAAATAATGAATTCATTGCATACCGCAATAGGTTGATTACCCTAACTTATTAGGATGTTATCGGTGCCATTCATAAACTAAATTTGACAAGATCGGACAATGGAACAACAGAATTGCATCATCTAGAAGTCATCCTGGGCAGCAACATCCGCAATTGTCCAGAAATTGGTAACACTGTCTTGCCCAATTACAATAAGTAGAGTAACAGGCTACCGGCCGTTAAAACCATACTGAACGGGGCAATTAAAAACCTTAAAGACATGCTAAGTCGCTACAAAAAACAAACGTGGAAAGCCGCGAGATGCATCTAACAACCACAGACCCGAATACCACCAATATGGAAGAGCGATGGCAACTGGGCTAGGAGTAGCAGGGACATGGCGAACGTGTTCGCGAAACACCTTGCGAGCGTGTTCTAACCCTTTTCTAACGAGACGACCATAGATAAATCGGACGAGATAAACGAATTATTGGATGCTCTGTTCCAGATGTCACACCTTATAGAAACTGTACAACCAGTCGAGGTGATACATGTCATCAAGAAGTTAAAATCTAGTACCGAAGCCGAGAAAAGATGTAGATGAGGTCACGACTTATAGACCCATAAACCTGCTGCCGGTGATGTGCAAGGTAATCGAGAGGAGGATCCGTCCAATCTTGTCTGAGGAAGGTTTGATTCCGGACCATCAATTCGGATTCCAACAACTACATTCCAATTGAGCAGATCCATCGTGATAAACGTTCCATGGAGAAAAACAATACTATTCAGCTGTGTTTCTCGATATAGCACAGAATCTCGTTGGTAGATCCAGTAAATTACATCGCTGCAGTCTGCTGCTTATAGAGCTATTATCAATAATATTGATAGGTATATTATTTTGATGTTTTTCTAGTTTATTTAGACATCTGCTAAAATATATACTTCGTTATTTATAATTGAAGACCTTCATTAATTCTCCTATTTCTAATATACTGTAGGGATATTAGGGACATTTCTGATATGATATTTCTTAGACTTTAAAACAAAAATCTTTGTATAATAGTAATGGTATATTGGTATAATGGTATATTAGTGTTTCACCGTTGTTGTATTTCAACAGCTTGTTTTCTTTTGAAATTGGTGAATCTTCTCACTTCATGAACTTAATTACAAGTTGTTCTCTTTTTACTTGGATGTTGTCTTTCCTGGTGAATTTTCTATCCAGATATTTATCTTTAACAGCTGTCGATATTATTTTTCCGTAGTCATTGGTGGGCTATAGTCACTTATCATGGTGAACGTAACATACACTGTTTTAATTTTCAGTCTTATTCCATTGTTAAATCAATTCTGGTCTCTATTGATATTATAACTCGCAATACTTGATGTTAAATTGCATTTGACGGAGTGATGTATCAAATCAAAATCAACGAAAGGCGCTGATTCAGTTGATGATTTGATTGTAAAAGGAAGAAGATTGTGAAATAAAAATAAAATTTCAACACAAGGCAAATTTTATCTTATCAACTTTAGTTTATTTCTTCGTTTTCGGTTTTATGTTATCGGGTTTTAAAAAAATATTCACTTTAAATATTATTTAAATTATATTTATTTTTTTTATTCCCAAAAAAATATTAATTTCAACATCTTTATTAGTCCAAATTAGGTGAAAGGGCTAACCACAAAGGTCTTTCTAACCTTTATTTGTATTTTATGGAAAAAAGGAAGGTAGCCTGGGGAAGGAGAAAACGAAAGGTGGAAGAAAAGATTGCTGAACAAGAGCAAGATACGAGCTCATAAAATAGCATGAGCCTCAAACCTCCAGTTATAATGAAGACGCAAATCGCAGATCAAGTTGAAGATCCAAATGACTGGAATGTATCTATCGAACAAGACTATTATGTCTTTATATAATAATCCTGTGTCATGACTTTGACAATCAGCAGGACTTTGAGGTGATTCAGAAATTGACAATTGTATATATACAAAATTCTTATATAGTATGTTGATTGGGGATCGGGAATCAAACTACCGTTCTTAGGTCTGTGGACAAACGAGTCAAACCATTCGGCTATACCAATTGAAAATTGATAGCTTGGAGACTTTATATTAGGAATTATGAAATTATACACTCGATTATGGATATAAACAAAAAATAATAATAAAATAAAATGTATTCATAATACAATTTAAATAAAATATATATTTGTAAAAGTATTCATTATTTTGAATAAGAAATGGTTACCATTTTTATCTGAGATGCGATTCCATATCTAAAATCCTATTTTTTTTTAACTTAATGTTTGCAATGTTTATTCTTAATAGATTATTACAGAATATTATAAATATGATCAGGATGATGAAATAATATAACACACTTGAAGAACTTTATATTGTTATATCTTATGTAGCAAATAAGTATAGTTGGCAGAGCTTGTTCTAGATATGTTATAATCGGTGCGCGAGCCACATCTGTCCCTTGTATCTGCTTTTTGTATCGTCTTAGGTTTCAGAGTTTTTGGTCAAGCGTGTCTTGTTGGTGGTATAGCCATCTGTTGGAGCGCCGTCTATTGGTGTCTCTGCATACAAGTGGTTAGTAGTTCCTAACACAGAATTGAAGGTGTTTCTTCCTCCTTTGTACAATATAACCATACTGCGTATCCCATCAAACTCTTCAATACTCACTAGGATATGCATAGAACACTTTGCGCCTCCGATAACGCAAAGTCCCGTCACTTAATATAGAGTAATGTTTGAGTCTGATTTCTAATTGCTTTAGGAACTTTTCTGTTATATTTATAATAATATAATAAAATTATGTGGGCAGAAAGATCTATGGTCTATAGCCCTTTGTATCGGTGGTAATAATTGTGTTTTCATTTTTATTCTTATATTTATGTAAATGTTTTATTATTTTTGTTCACTGTTACAGTAAACATAAATAATAATAAAATTGTTCTAAACTTATAAGATTATTAATATGAGCTATAAGATTTATAGTGAATAATATTTTTGTAGTTTCATTATTATTATAATTGTATGAATATGTTTTGTTTTTTTATCCTTTTCCATGTTTGTTAAAAACTAAAACTAAATTTCTTGATATTTAATAAATTTACAGTGATCTATTATATTATTTGAGTATAAAGGTGTGTATATTATATGAACAATCATACAATCATACTGGTTAGTTATACTCGAGTAGATCACAATTAAAATATAAGTATTTAATGAGACTGCATGTGCATCATTTGCTGCAATAATTAAATTCAATTTTCACATGAACTTAATTAATTTGCCACTGCTATTCTTGTATCATGTAAAGTGAAGTAATGATAATGCTAGAACTACTGTGCTCTCTTCCATGAATAATCTCTATCTATTTTATTTTATTGCAATTAAGATATGGGTGCTTCCACATCAAATATCTAGCAGCAAAATTACTCCACCCCAACGTTTCTAACCTTTTAAAACTAATTTATTGGCCTTTCGTGATAGTGAAAATGGAATTTGAATATAGTGGCAGTCCATAAAATTGAGAATAGAAATAATAAATCTTTAATTCGATGATATTGGCTCGATCGCTTCTGGCTTTATTCCCAACTACTACAAGACTTTTCTTCTCGTTTCAAAAAGTCCTTTTTTATTACTTCTCTTTCACATAGCGTCGTGGCTTGCGCACTTTTCCATTCCATAGAAGGGACATTTAAATTCCGCAGTACGATATGGAAATTTCTCGGATTAATATTTAATAATTTTTTGGACAATAGTTCATTGATTTCCACGCTTCATAATGCAGGTAAAACTTTCAGAAGGACTGGAATAAATTGAAAAAAGGTCTAGTATGCTTTGTATATTTTTAACGAGATATTTTCTCGAGCTTCTGCAGATTTCTCGACAATATCAAAAATTTTCAATGGTTGCTCTTTTGTATCTATGTACTACATATGGTATTATTGAATAAAGCTAAAATTTAACCACATTTGTTTTGTATTAAACTAATGTTTTGAAGTGGTAAATGTGACTTCGCATTTCTTTCAAGTTTTTATGTTTTACAGTAGGAATTATTATTTTTCGATATTCTTTTTAAACAAAAACGTTTTATTTCAAATAAGTACTTTTGAAAAAATTTCAAAATTGAACTAAATATATAAAATTGTTAATAATAATAAATAAATATTTCAGCAATAATTACAAAAAAAAACAAGAAATAGAAAAACACAATAAAAATAAAATTTACTTAATGCTGTTCACCATATATTTTGTAATATAAAATGAGTAATAAGTTCAATATTTCACTTTTTTAAATAATTTATAATAAATATGATAAATGAACATACTTATTTTGAATTAAACTTACAAATTGCAATCTAAAATCATATATCAAACCTTAAACAAGTATCTATTTACTTTAATATACAAGTAGCATACTGAATAATAATCGTCATATGTAGAAGAATTAATAATATCCGTTCACTTTCATACATTGCTTATGGAACAAATGTAGCAATTAAACCATCGACATATACCAAGGTGTTCCGGTAAGCAATATGCAAAAAAGGCATTAAAATAATAGCACAAAAATGAAAAGGGGACTACCAGAGTTTATCGAGATAAAATAAAGTAAATGAAACCCATTTATCGAGAGCCGCAAATAATACTTTAAAGAGCCGTATATGGCACGCGAGCCGTAGGTTTCCCCTCTGTATTATAACTATGAATTAATACGAGAACACTTGTATTTTGATTAAAAATCTAATAATCTTAATAAAACTGTCTGTACTTGTGCTCAAAATTTACATATTAAATTTCCAAAACCACATTTTTTAGTACTGGCACCCCTACCAGAAGTCTATGAAATATCTATTATATTTAAGGGGCCAAGGGGCTAATGAATAAATTTATGTTATTAACTAATCAAAAATAATTGCCTTCTTGCATCATTTCAATATAAGTATGTTTCATGACAGGAAATAAAATTCACATTAAAAATCTAATTAAACTTATTATGAAGGACTATACAGAAATCGTCTTACCGGAGTACCGCGGTATTGCAATCTTGAAAATTCAATAGAAAAAGTGATTATATTTATTTTAAGTTACAATAGACTACAGTTTTGCTATGCCATTATTTTATACAAAAATATTAATTCATTTAACAAAGCAAAAAGTTTTTATAAATACTTAAGTTAAAAGGCTAAATAATTATTAATATTTCTGCAATTTGAAATATTTTAAAATATTTAATAAAAGTTGTTGCACGGTCTTGCAATACGAGTATTTTAAATTTTATGTCATTCAAAATATTTTTATAAATTAATAATAATGCAAAATGTATTTAAATTATACTTCTTTAAATAAGTTATTATGTAATAAAATTAGTAAAATATTGAGAAAAAATAATATTTTGCTTTATAAAAAGCATACAGACTAAGGGATGCAAATAATGTTTACAATATTAAATAACAAATATTCCTTGTTACTTTATAATAGATATTTAATGTAAATTTTCTTTACAATATTATTAAAAATTCATATAAAATAATGAACTATAAGAATGTCTGAGGGCCGCTGCAAAAGAAGATAATGAATCACATCGCAGTCTGCAGACACAAAGAAATACTTTTTTACATAACCGTCTCCAATGTCTCCTGTAATCAATGAATTCTGCTCATACGTTGAAAGTAACCTTTATTAAAAAAAAAACATCAAAGTAAATGTATATCTAAAATATCTGTAAAAGAAATGTATATATCTGTATAACACATGTAAATGGTCACGACGATGGGAATGCATACAGTAAGTACCGAATACAGAAAATATGGATACCGCAGAATTAATGATCGTGACTGCTTCGACACCGCAAAAAGCCACGAATAGATCCGAAACTATTGCTCCAAGGACTTATAAAATTTGTTCGACAATTTAATACGTTTTAAGAGAAAACCGTGCTTTTCGTATTAAATTCAATTAGTAGACTTTAATTATAAATATTAAAATTACATTTTTATATTTATTTTAACAGACAAGCCATAAAAAAATATGATAATTTGAAGTAAATGTGTTCAAAAAAAACAAGTTAAAAAATGTATTTGTATATATACAACTAGCTAAACAAATAATAGTGAAATAGTGTAATCGTTATACAATTTTAATAACAAATTAAAATAATTTGAATATGGCAGACATAAACAAACCAATCGCCAGCAGAACTAGGTAGAGACAGGTCACACTTCATAGCGCAAGCATCGACAACACCAACACGAAACAGATTTTAATCTCACTAGAGGTCCATTAGGATCTATTCCAACGGAATAGCCGAAATCAATAGCCGAAAGACACAAATAAGAGAAATGGTCCAGATGCTCATCTCGACGAGAACAAGAGTCCCAATTAAAACAATAACAAAATATACATCAACAACAGTAACAGAGTGAGCAACCTAGAAGGACTTCTTATGCTCAAGTGACAGCAGATAGAACCCCAAAAGATAATAATAATAGTTATAAACAAGACAGTCCAAAACACTGGGTGACTCTAATGGGCTTCACCTAGAAGTTAGTGGAATTCATTGGAGAAATGAGGATATTCATGAATCAAAAGAAACTACCCATTAACAAAAGGATTTACACGAAATTACATAACAATAGAATTATGCCTAGATCTGCCATGTGATCATTTACCAATGATCGTCAGCTTAAGTTCACAAGTAGTACACATTAAGAAAGCGGTAATCTTTTGAAAAAAAGCAACTGACTGGGAGCAACTGACTTAAAACAGTAGAAGAAATCAACGCTACAGCAGCAGAAACCTTTACAAAAGCTATACAACACGCATTATGGGAGTCAACTCCACAACGTACAACTCCAGAAGTACATAGTGTCTGCTCTATTGTTATTAAGAAAATCATTGCGGAAAAAAGGAAACGTCGTAGATTATGTTAAAAAAAAAGAAACATCTGCTAAAAGTCTTAAAAAATAAATCAATGCAAGAATATCTAGAAAATCTCATACCAACGGAAGCTACGGATTCTTCTTATGGAAGGCAAAAATTAAACAACTTAAAGCTCGCGTTCCGCTAATCCGCAAATGGTGCATGTGCAAGAAGTACTGAAGACACAGCCCAAACATTTGCCGAGCATTTCGAGCATAATCAAAGAAATGGAGAATCAAAAATAGAAATATTTCTGGCATCGCCATTCCAGATGCCTCTTCCAATTCTACCAATAAAACCAAACGAAATAGCTACGCTCATCATGAACGAAATAAAAAGACCTCTAGATACGGCCTAATGAGAGAAAAATAAATAACTTCCAAAGAAAGCAATTAAGTTCCTATCTATGATCTTTAATGCAACTTTAAAAACTGGATAGTTACTCTCTCATTGGAAAATAGCACAAATTATCTTAGTACCCAAGACAGGAAAGGCTTCAGGAGATATAAAATAATATAGACCCATAAGCCTACTTACTATTATATTAAAGGTGTTTGAAAAGTTATTAATGAGTAGACTAAAACTGTCATAAACAACAACTATCTAATAGCAAGCTACCAATTTGGATTTCACAATCAAAACAGCACCATCGAGCAAGTTAATAGAATTGAAAATATAATAAGTCAGGATCTGGAAGAAAAACGTTACTGGTCTGGAGCATTCTTAGATGTATCGCAAGCGTTTAATAAAGTGTGTCACACAGGATTGTTGTATAACAAAAAGCTGTACCGTACAATTTTCACGAAATAATAAACTCGTATTTGATAAGAAAATTATTTCAAGTGAAAGTATTCGATGCAGTAACATGCATATTTGTATACAATCAAATAAAGTGAACCACAAGGAAGCGTGTTAGGCCGTCTTCTGTATATATTTATATACTACTTATTTATTTTTGTTTTGCATACTACATATCACATTCTGAAAATATAAATACAAAGAGTTACATACTAAAAGAAATATAAAACTAAGCCTAAGATCTAAATAAAACAAAAAGAAACAAGAAATTAAAAAATAATGAAATTAAGAAGAAAACTTCACATTCTTACAACATGAATATAAAAAAAGTTAATTACAATAGGAAGAAATATAAAACTATGCCTAAAATAAAATAATACAAAAAAGAAACAAGAAATTAAAAATAATGAACTTAAAAATAATCCTTTTCACTGACGTCTATATTCGACGTCATGGGAAAGTTTCTGGAGGCGTTTGGATTCCTGGTCAAACGTATGCCATCACCCTGCGCCTTGTTCGGCAATAGCGATGATGTCCACTTCACAGCGAGGCCATGGGAAGTCTTGCAGAATTATTCTCCTCTCTGCATTGTTTCTCCAGGCAACGTGCAAGGGACAACGTGCGATGTTAGCGATGAATTCTCTGGTCCACATCTTTCCTTCAAAGCCTCCCCGAGTCGCGAGAGATCATCGTCTTGACGGTATCGATGGAGTACTTCGCGTAAGTGACTTGCATAAGGCCAGTTGCCTGCGGCACCGACTCATCTGCACCAGATACGATCCTTGCCTTCTCGTTGCCTTGTTGCCAACGTGCGCCTTGGTCCAGTACCATGTCAGTTGGATCCGCCTTCCTATAACTTGACTAAACAGCTCTCTTGTTTCATATTTCAACTCAGTTAGTACTTCCGTGCGTCTAAGTGCCTCCAGTGCTAATCGGCTGTCCAACACGATTGAGTAGCTCGTGTCCTCGACGGATGGAGTTGATAGGTAACTCTGAGCTTCCCTTATAGCCAAAAGTTCTGCCTGGAACACAGAACAGTGGTCAGCTAGTATGACCATTTGATGATGGATCTTCCTGTCGTCACGGTAGACACCGAACGCTGCTCCGGCCCCTTCATCACATTTCGACTCGTCAGTGTAGATCCTGCTGCTGTGGGCCCCTTCCTCGCCCACCTGAAACTACATGCAAGTGACTATTAACGGAAAAATTATGTTATGTTAGTATGCATCTGAGTAAAAAAGTATACAAATGACTTAATCAATATTCTTGATAATAGCTTAACAACTGAAGCGATGAAATTTACTGAATATTCTAATAAAATTTGATTAGCAATTAAGTGTCAGTGGGTGCTATCCAATATTAATTTACATTTGTCAACCGTTAAACCATTTACTGAATGTTTTATTACAGAAAAAAAACAAATGTCCAAACAAAAATAATCATCATTTCAAATATAAAATTAAATTACGTAATTTAGATGTAGATCATGGCTAATCCAATCAACTATTATTGTTATTATTTATTAAATGAATAATTAGAAATTGAATATTTTTATTTTTAGATTCATGAATTGAGAATTACAAATATTAAATCAACTTCAATTGGTTTAATCAAAGCAACTTGGTTTTCTATCAGATTTCATTGAAGACAACTTTGCATTATGTTACGGTATTGGTTCAACCTAGACCGTAGTATAAATAAAGTAATTGCCTAATAAACTATGTGTTTCTAGAGACAACTTTACATTAAAAAACAAACAATCTAATTCAGGAAACTTGTCCAAAACAGGACAATTATCAGTATTTCAGTAAAAAAATACATTTATAGAGAAACTTCATTCATTATAATACGTCATGTTACTATTCGTTCATAATGAAAAGAAAAGTTGGTTGAATATTATTATGCTCATAATTACATAAAAGCAGAAATACAAAAATACACTGTATCTGGGAGAAAATTATTTATTGAACGAGCATGTAAATACTTGGAAATTAGATTTGCTGATGAAGAGGTAAAAAATTTAGAAGTTTTTGATATACATATTATATCAAATGAAATTAATAGTTTTGCTTTCTGAAAATAGTACGAAGAAAATATTTACTTTTAATTTTAACTATACAAAACCGCGATGAAATATATGAAGATAATGCAATTATAAATCGTAGCGGTTCAAATTAGATAATTTAACAATAAATTTTGAAATTTCAAGGAAGCAGATATGAAGAATTCACATAACTTATAATAAAATAATATGTAATTTATTTAATTACGTGTTAATCTACAACTTAGCACCTGTTGTTTTCAATAAAAATGTAGGTGAGCAAAAAATAAGTATTCCATAAATAAAATTATTCACATCTCTTTTCAGCTACTGATAAAGTAGTTTTATTAACAGTAATGGAAATTACCAGCATTTTCAACCAGAAAATGACCAACTAGTGTATTGAATTTTTCAGATAATAAATCCGAACATAGAACAAATCATAATTGAGTTTTATATAAAAACAAGTAAAGTGAATAATTAATCTTTTTGAAGTCTGTTATGCATGCGAAATAATTACACACAATTAAGGTTATTGATTTTAGCATCGACGCTGTGCTTTGTAGTTCATTCGGTAGCCTTTGAAGTGGCCTTATAGTGTACTTTTTTAAAATTTTATAAAGTACAAGGCTCTACGCCTCCTCTGTACACTGAAAATTTACTTCAATGGTAAAATCTGAAATACACGGGAAAATCGCTCTATAATGCACGTTATGTTTATAGATTTCGTGTTTACTTTTTTTACTTGTTTATTTTCTACTTATATTTTATAATATTACAGCGGTTTAATAATAGCTATGTATTTTTAATTATAATTTAGTACAATTAATATTATGAATAATTTATTGCACAAAAGTTTTTCAAGTGAAAAGTAAATTTTATAATACTTTGAACAGTAAACATTTAAAAGCTAATAAAATTTGATATAATACAATATGAAACGAAACGAGTTTCTAATATAATTTAGAGCCAACTTTGACGAGTATTAAATAATAAGTAACCAGATTATTTTAATATACAAAGTGCTGACATCAAGATTAGTACATAAGATTATTTAAATTCCTTTCAATTACCAGCCATGCGGCTATAAGTCGCCAAAAATATAAATAATAATCATATTTACAACGAAAAGAAACATAATATAAAATTTACTGATAAGCATTTTTTTAAATAATGTAATGAAAAAATACACTATAAAACTTATAAATCATATATATCTAATATAATTTATTAGCCAGTTATAAAAACAAAATATATATACATAAAACCAAACAAAATAATAATAATAATAAAAAAGGCTGGCCAAAGGGCTATCGACCTTTGATTTTTCCGTCCGAAACAAATTATTATTAAAACATAAAACAAAGAGTAAAGAGAACAATTAATATGGATTGGGATTGTATAATCGTCAACTAATGATATTTGTATATACTTATATATGCATTATTGTATCATTATTTACTGTTGCAAAGAGAAGTTTCTCAAAAAGTATATCTCTTTATTTTTATTATAATTCTGATATAATGCTACATGTCCTTTATCCAATTCTGATTTCCTTTTTTATATTTTATTTATGTATATTAATTATATACAGATACTTATATATGATTTATTAACCGTGCATGTTCCTCTGTTACAGTCGTTAGGTATCCCATATGCTGGTATTGCATGTGAGCTTCGTCTTTTAGTTATAGCTTTCTTTTATTTTTATATAGTCCTTTATTATTTTTCTTGAACTGTTCCATATTATTTTTCAAAATGGCCATCCTATTCCCCTCTGGTCTTATATCGGTCCTTCCTCTGGTTTTGTAAATATACTAAAATTGAATTTATACATATAAATATGGCGCTTTTCGCAGATGATACAGCGGTGTACGGGACCACGGACACGATGAACATCGCGATTCATAAGGTAGAACTCCACCTACATACCATCAAGGAATTCTTCGACAGGTGGAAGATAGTTCATCGCCTTCATTACCGTGAGACTTGGCCGAACGCCAGCAATAAAACTCTGTACTTAGAATATCTACGGTCTAACCAAGAACAAAACAAATATTACATGCTTCTCCGAAACGAAAATGGCACCGGCCATTATATTCTACATGATAAATTACACATTATTCTTGTCCATTACTTGGTTAGGTACTATGAATTAACTATTTCAAGTCCACAACTTCCAGGGTGGAGCTGCTGGCAATAGAATTGAAGAGCTAGCTAAAATTGGCCGCAGCATATAACCCGCCGTAAAACAAGTTTAGAAGAAATGAACGAGATGACATCATGGCAGATGATAAGACGCGGCTGATAGGAGACATGAACGCACACCGTTCAACTTAGAACTTCGCACCGATAAACCCGATACAAATGACATTCCCCAGCGAATGAGCTGTGCTATTGTGCTGAATTGTCGACTTTGTCAATTGTTATATTTCGTAAAAAAATGGTTCTCACTAAACAGCTGATCAGCGACTTCGAGACGCTCATAGTACAGGCATTTAAGAAGGACCTTATTGTCTCTGCTCTCTCGGCTACCGTTGAGGCTTCGTTGGGCCCTGCCATAACCTTCATAATGCAGGGTATCAATAACTAGCTTGACAAGTTCTTAGGTGATGTCGAGTTGCTTGAAACTGAAAACTCCTACCTGAGAGAGCAAATTAAAATCTTTGGTGACTCGAGGGAGTAGGACAGGAAGAAGGAAAACCTCTGCTTCTTTCACCTGCCTAAGGTCGACAAAGAGGAGGAAGTGACGTTCAGAGAGGTTATTAAAAAACATCTAAAAATGTCTTTGCCGCCAAATTCCATTAGGTTTTGCCGCCGAGTCGGAACATCTACTAACGGCAAACCGAGACCCACCATAGTGAAGTTTTCGGAGTCTTTGCTACGCATATATCATGGATTTCTTTTTGTTGTTACTTTCGGTATTCTTCCACCGGTTTACCTATTATTTAGTTGCTGTATTTATTATTTTATAATTATCTTATAATGTTCGTTTCCTAGCTTCTTGTTTGCTTTTACGTATGTTGTTTTTAGCTGGTGTTTGGTTGCAGTATGTCGGATGTATCTTTTAGTATCTTTTTGTCGCATGGAGGTGGTCAGACATGGTACTGTCAATGCTGGCGGTGTGTCTGATCAAGGCTAATCTTCTTTTTTCTATCTTTTGGAAGTCGGGGTTCTCCGGGGGGTTTCGAGTGTAGATGGCTGAACCGTGTCAACATTGAGGACTTTGTTGGTGACCTGTACTCGATGGATCTGTTCCGGATGTTTGACTTTTCTGTGGTTGATGCCCCTCTCCGATCGATTCGTGTTTGTGGGGGGCGTGCCCCGTGGCTGACTCACGACCTCAGAAGGATGATGAGATTGACGAGGGGGATGGGGCTTTATCTAGGTACAGGAGGGACGGCTCTGAGGGTAGCCATACTTATTATAGGTTGCAAAGAAATATGACCATCACAGCTGTCAAGGCAGAACAGCGGGCTTACCTCTCGCATGCATGTAGGAACGCTGGTAGCAGGTATATAACTTAACATGGGCAGGTCGTATGACGGGAGTGTTCCGGGCCACTTGGCCAATCCTGATAATATAAGCTCGCAGTTTAAGGGTTACTTTTTTACTGCTTCCCCTGGCCACGTGACACTGGGTTTCTACATCGGTAATAGGTTAGATGACATTGGCACGGATTTCAGTTTCGGGTCGGTGGGCGATTTCGAGGTTCTTAGAATTATCGATTCACTGAAGTCTACGAGTGTGGGTTCGGACAGCTTGGGGTTGGATATTTTGAAGATGATCTCGTCTCCATTGGTCAAGTATATAAGACACATCATCAACTCATCTATCGAATGTTCGGTTTTTCCAGATTCCTGGCACAGAGCCATAGTTATTCCAGTGCCCAAGAAGCATCCCCCATCGTGCTTGGACGACCTCAGACCTATTGGCATTCTTCCAACTCTGTCTAAGGTCCTTGAGAAAGTCCTGGCTTCCCAGCTGCGCAGCCATTTGGATAAATTCAATATCCTTCCTTTTAGTCTTGTCCTAGCACTCGAACCGAGAGGACCTACCGCTCAACAAAAAAATCTGTGCACAACATTTTACCACTTGAAAGTGAAAGTTTATAACAAAAGTACGTGGAAAACATAAGTGTAACAAAGTGTTATTAAATAAAATATCGAAAATATTGTGTAAATAAAATTATGTGTAAATAAAACTTGAGTTCGCGTATTTACATGTGCTTCCAAGTACGAACCCGAGATCCGGGCCATGAGGTCGAGAACAATGTCCCAACAGCTTGAGTCTCAAGTAAATCCAGAGGATTCCACCAAAGAATAGTGCAATGAAACGAGTGAAGGAAGCAAACCAACGGGGAGTGGAAATATAACACAAACGCCAAAGGAAATTCTGGCACGATTCACAGACTTCACAATTGAGTTTGTAGAAGTAATAGAAACTGCGGGCCACGAAGTCGCTGCGAACATATTTAAAAAATGGATGCAGTGCACAAGCATCGTGAATGAATTGGTGGCCTGCAGCCTAGTCCTAGAAGCCACAAATCAAGTAACCATGAAGATGTTAAAGAACTTCGCCACGACAGCCCAAAATAGACAAGCCTCTGCCGCACCTGGAGAACACACTTGCAAGATGTTCGCCTCAGTAGCAGTCATGAAGAACACGGTTGCAGCAGCTATCACAAATAAGGTCACACCACCGGTAACGCAGAGAATAAATAAGATAAGTAAAAATGGCCCCAGAGTTATAATAGTTAAGGACGAGGGAAAAAAACTAACGACGGAGGAAGTCAGAATAAAAGTGATCGACGACGGGAGGACGACCCTCCGAGAAATCAAGGACCTGAAGGTTCGAAACGTCAGTGGTTGCGTCGCCGTGGTAATGGGCACACAGGACGATATTGATAAGGTGAAACGCACGGATACCTTTACCAAGATACCTTCGTCGAATTTTAAAGTTCTCCAGGGACCGGCTGCGGACGGAGAGACCGTGATAACTGCGGTAATTGTCGCAGACCCAAACATCGGCACCTGCCATTTTGCGGAACTGTCCAGCAACTTGTTTTGTATCTGCGAGCTGACGATCCCGTCGATTAGCATAAGAATATTCATAGTATCGGTGTATATACCTCCGAAGCCGCACAGAATCGCAGATGATCGGTACAACGAGAACCTGGCAAGACTAGAAGCGATCGTATCCAAACTCAAGCCGTTAGGGCCGCTGCTGGTGGCCGGTGACTTGAACAGTAAGTCGCCGGTCTGGGGGAGCACCACCGAGAATCAGAGGGGTATTTACAAAATGTAATTTCATTTAAATTATAAATACTTTTTTACGAAATTATTCAATACAAATTACCTAGAATATTTTAATGTATCTAATCAGACTACTACTACAATTTAAAACGTTTTCTATTGATGATACAATGTACTTTTTATGAAATACACTGGAACGAAATATAGTTATTTGAACTTGTACCGAATTGGACGTATAATGTAAACCTATCTAATCAGTTTTCTTCTAAGAGAAAACACTCCCCTGGTTTGAAAAAATACCAGTTAATAGCTACTGGCCTTTGCAACAATTGCCTTATATTTAATTTATATGTATTTCTATTGTATTAAGTTTAT
>JAFMTC010000910.1:150017-187522 GCA_018845635.1 Nicrophorus orbicollis | reverse complement strand
ACCTGGAAAGATCACAACCAAGTAAAAAGAGAATAACTTTAAATCAAGTTCAGTAAGCTGTGCTGGCTACTACGAGAAGACTCACAAATTTAAAAAGAAAACAAGCTGTTGATTTATAAGGTAATTTAAAAACCAGTCTGGACCTATGGAATCCAGCTGTGGGGAAGCACTAGCAAATCTAATATTGCTATTATACAAAGATTCCAGTCGAAAAGCCTAACAAGAATCATTGGAGCTCCATGGTACATTACAAAGAGGATAATTCACGAGGATCTTCAAATAGAAACAGTGGAGGAAGCTATTATGAAATATAGTAGCAGATACCAAAATAGGCTGGAAAAACATCCAAATGACTTAGCTATCAATATTCTTGATAATAGCTTATCAACGAACTGACTGAAGCGATGTAATTTATTGGACCTTCCAATGAGATTTAACATTTAAGTAGTAATTAAGGGAAAACCGCCAGTGGGCGCTATACAATAATAAATTATCATTTGTCAACCGTTAAACAATTTACTGAATGATTTGATAAAAAATAGATTGAAAATAAAAACAGACGTTATACCAAAAAAAGCTGACCAAAGGGCTATCGAGCATATATAAATCATATAATGTAAATCATTTTATTATTTTATCATATTGATATAGGAAATAATAAAACTAGAATAAATGATACTGATTTCCATAAATTTATTTAAATACTCAAACACAAAAAAAAATCATATAAATTCTAAATGAAAACAGATTTACATAACAATGTATGTTCCTAGATAATTAAAATATATTTTATCACTATTATGTATTTGATTAATACACATTTTTAGTAATATATTTTAATGTATATTTCCCACATATTCAAATAAATACGTCACTAATAATTTTGTTTTACTTTGTAATGAAAATTACAATTTTAATTGTGTGAGCAATAGTTTCATTACATTCTCTTCGTCAAAATGAATGACAAAACGTTTCACATAGCAAAAAATTGTCAAGTTCTACATTTTTATTAACATCCTTCTTAATCCATTGATATAAATTATGAAGTGTGTGAGGATGGGTTCATCGAGTATTAAGCAGTCAACACCATCAATTTGACATATTAGAAATAGAAATATTGTGTTCTGAAAATTTTTCACTCAAAGAGTACCAAATATATCTTTTTTTTTAATTGAATTATAACTTCAAAATTAACTTTAACTGTTGTTGGAAAGTACCTTAATTAGTTCCGTTCTAAAGGGATGTGAGTTTATGAATAAATTAGATATTTTTCAATGTAGACATCATAATTTTATAATAAAATATGACAAAAAAATAAATGTATAAAAACAGATTTCATCACAGAGTTCATCTTCCAAAAATATTATATTTTATTATAGAACTATTACTATTAATTATTTTCATTGCCACAGTCAATAAAATAAAACAACTTTCATATATAAATAAAGATACAATTACTATCATTGCTGCAAAGGGCTTTCTGCCCAGAAAATACAACTATTGTGTAAAATATATACAATAAAAAAGATATATTTTATAAATTATTAGGAGATATATAGTGAATCCATATTTTGCAGAGATGAAATTTAGGTACTAATAGTTATAAAGTAACATAAAATATTTACAATAAACCAATAAACGTCCCAGGATCCAAGAAGAGCTCAACTTCGGACATAATGCCATGTACAAAATATAAAAACCACCAGAGTAATATTTATTGTAATAATGAATAAATATAGTATCTATTTCGGTTTTAAAGGGATCATATGTAATTTATAAGATTGAGTAAATGTGTTAGAATAATCCATCTTAGTTGGAGGAAATTAATTGCGTAATCGCATTAAATATCCCCTTGAGATGGAGCAAAGTGATTGTAGATGATTTGCACAAAGTGATAATTAAATAATTAGCACAGCGGCAAAGGAGGGTTGGTACAGTTGGAATCGGCAAATATACCGTGGATCGATGCGCGGAATTGAGGCCGAGGTTATGTAAACCGGTGCCAAGGTGAATATTCTTATTAATAATGCAGGTACGTCGGGTTTGTGTGAATTTGCACTAATGACGAAGCGCTCAAAGGGATATGCAAATCAATCATTTCAGTTCGTTCCTTCTCCTTCCTGACACATCTTCCTTTCCATAAAGTAAATAAACCAAAATCCTGGAGCGAGGAAAACCCGATTCCGTGTGCTCCAGATGTGCTAGAAAGGGTCGGTACTGGTTTCGTTGTTGCCTTTCTGCTGTCAAAAACGCTGTTGAAATAAACCGATCATTGCCAATCGAAGAACACTCCGATCTAGTATAGCAACAGTAAATGGTATATAACATTATTTCCGTCATTGGCTTTTGCGAAAAGGTGGATGAAATTTCGAATTATTACGAATGACGTCCGCACATGAAGATAAGTCGCTTTTCGAATATACCTACACGAAAAGAATCGGAACTACAGCAAGTCCGTATGTCTATTTCCTGAATACATGAATCATATTTTCTGGATACAGTTCGTTTACGTAATTAAATTTATCGTTTATGTCTGTAGTCACAAATAGCGATAAAATATATATTTAGAGCGAAATTATAAGAAACACGCATAAACGCCTAATAAACAGAAGGTAAATTTAAGTCAAACCATAATTACATTAAATATTACTCATTAAAAATGTAAATAAGACGTTAATAAGAGTATGATTGACACAATATCTCTAAATAAAATTTACAATTATTTAGTATTAACATTAGTAGATTCCATAAGTAGCATAATTTATTTATATGGTGATTCTTTATATCAATAATATTAATCTTTATTAGTCATAATGTGACATAAGGGCAATCGAACTAAGTCTTTCTGCCTTTCTAAGACTTTATTACCATTTATTTTATTTATATATGTAGTCTTCTTTAATAAGATATAACATATATTTTGAAATACTTGTCTTTGTTAACTAAATAAGTAATTATATTAGTAGAATTGTAATAATTAGATTCTTATCATTTTTAATAAAACAATATTCAGTTAAAAAATGAATAACTTCAATTTTTAATTTTGTTCAGCTTAGAAACCCACATATTTTTGTACTTAGAATATTCAAGTCGAGTTTAACAAGTGATTTTTTATAATAATTTCTATAGTGGAGGTGCTATGGAATTAAGTTGAACCCCAGTGCAAACGCCTAATATCTCAAAAGAATTGCACTTTAATTTTATTGCAATTATAAACATAATTACTATTAATGTTATAAAACGTATTCAATTAAGTTTCCAAATAAAAATATCTCAATAATAATTATAAGAAGAATTCGATTAATTATTCTCTATTATAAAAATATTATTGTAACTTTATGAGTATTATAAAGAGTTGCAATGGTATTGAAGACTTCTAGACTAAGGTATCGCAGTATATATTTAATATGTTTTTAAATTAGACAAATTATGAAATCTATCTCTTTACAAATCATATTATTTAAATTGTATTTTTTTAAATTACAAATATTATTGATGTTAAAAGTATACACTGAATCCTATGTTCGTAACCCTGTCAATAACGGGTCATAATTTTTTTCAATTTTTTAATTTTCCTTTATTAAGCATGTAAACTAGGAACTTCAAAATATATTAAGAACTAGAGGGTTAACAACAACAACAATAAAGGGACAATTGATAACAGTACTTTTTTAAATGTTGCAAAATTATAGACTTGAAGCCATCAAACATCGGTTATTAATTAATGTTATAATAGTATAATTGTTGATATATACAAATATTTTGAATAGAACATGAATAAGGTTGAGAAACGCTATATTGTATACATATATATGCGGCCCGCCAACTATTTCTAAAATTGAATTCATTTTATCGATCAATATGTTGTTATAAATTTAATTATAATAAAATGGTCGTACGTACTAAACCAATACAATTTTTTGTGACGATTTACTCACTTGTCGGCGAATTTTGATGAAAAATGCAAATCAAATGAAGTCTCTGTTCGGAAGTAAGACTGTTTGCGAACAATTATTTTCAACTATGAAATTAATCAAAAATAACCACTGATCAAGTCTGAGTGATGCACGATTAAAATGCTATGTACGTGTATCTCATCAATTCCGGCTGATATTGATCAGCTTACATATTAACATTTGACATTTAGCTTTTGTTTTAATATTTGAATATTTGAATATGTGAATGTTTTATTTCTTATCTAAAATTTAAAAAGTTATTTTTTTTAAATTTATTTACAAGCAATCTATCTACAGAATATAATGAAAAATAGATAATAAGCTCCAGTTATAACATTAAGAAAATAAAGAAAAATACAAATATTGGATATTGACCCAACGATTAAACTCCACTAATAATTAAAATGAAAATTATTGTAATAAAAATAACAGAAAGAATTATCGTATGCACACGTATATATCTATTTACATATTACCAAAGCGACCAGGAAGATCCTGTGGCTTAAATCGCTTTAATCTTCGTCTGTGGGAATCTGTATTTGCAAGGTCGGCAGCGAGTTGATTTGGATGGTCGTCCAACCGATGTTGATACTTAATGCTGAACTTTTCTATCTCTTCCCTGACAGTTCCAACTTTCGTGTACTGGTGGATATAATTATTTGTTGAGAACCATGGTGCATTGGTTATGGATCTTAGCGTTTTCGATTGGAACCTCTGCATTATGTCAATAGTGCTGTTACAGGCGGATCCCCAAAGTTGGATTCCATAGGTCCATATAGGTTTTATGACGACTTTATAGATAAGCAGTTTATTGTCAACAGAGGTAGACGAATATCTGCCCATCAACCAATGCAACCTTTTTAGTTAATTGATGATGAAATAACAATCTCAAGCATTATAACTTGAACCTTGATGTTCCACATACAGAAGATGAAGATCTACGCTATTAATCTAATCTTTTAAAGGAAAACTACAATTTGAAGATCTGCTACGAAGTTCATGAAAAGACATAAAAAATATAGACATATGAGAATACATATTTAATTTATAGTTATTCAAGTAAGTTCCAATAATTTTTGATTTTATGTACATGAGTAAGCGAGAAAAAATCACTCATATATTTCAAATGGAGAACATAACTTAGTCTCGTATAAAAGCAACAACGAACTAAATATTTTATAATGAAACTAAGAGCAGCAGTAATAAAAATAATTTGATATGTAGAAAAAGTTTAAAGCTAAAGGTATTGTATAAACTGCTGTAGTTATTAGAGCCAAGTGAGTGTAATAAAGTGTTTGTGTGGTTGAGTTGCAATAGTGTATGTGGAATGCTATATATCAGGTCGACAAGGCAGTGTAGCTTGCTTAAAAGCTGTACATGTTTCGTGTTAATTAGGATTCAGTGTTGCGCTTTCCATTAGGATCCATCAACTTCCGTTCCTCGAAGGAACTGAAAGAGCCGCACCGAAACGGCGTCGGTGCTCGAGAACGTGGCAAGGATACAAGTATTTTATTTGCACTTAATTCCGAGTCCTTCGGGGAATCCAGGATGGGCATGCAGCCATACATCAGTGTCTGCCTAAAGAGCGTTTAATCAATATTATAAATTATTAACATCGTCCGATGACTTAATTTATTTCAAACGGCGTGTTCCGTCGAGCAGCAGTATCCCTTCAAGTTTTCATAACTAATCTCAGGTTGGACTAATTATTACTTAATACTTAATACCCACATACCCGCATCGCCATTAGAATTTAATCGCAGCAGCTACAAACTAAGTCAACAGTCTAGATAGCAAAGAAAATCACTACAAAGCTAATACTTAAACTAGTTGTGTATTTATAACTTTCTGGTAATTACATATTTTATAATTGAATTTAAATATTTGTTTGCAATCATCTATTTATTTTATGTATATACGTCTCACAATTAATAGAATACATTTATTTTGCTCTCTTTTTTTCTGATTGATTTCTTGTCGCATAGTTCTTTGATCGCATTTATTGCTAACCAAGATTATTATTACTCTAATTACATTTATATTTAAAAAATAAAGAGACAAATACTGGAAAAATTATGTAAATAAAAAAGTGTAATAATTTTATTAAAATAATGAAAATAGAAAAATATTAATATCTTAAATGGTGAATATTATAAAATATTATTTGTACTATTACATATAAAAAACATATTCCTATCTCAGTCTTATAATTAATAAATTAGAGAAAATGTAGCGTGCGGTACTAATCCAGTTGTACTATTGCGCATTTTCTTAGGAGAACCCTGCTATTATCTTTACGATATGCTTGGATTGCGTAGTTAAAAGAAGCCAATATCGATGCAAAGTATGTGATATTATTTTACCATTTTCTCAATAACATGATAAACAAGATTTATTTCTCCGAACTATTTTTCAATTTAAATTAAAATTAAAGAACAGCTGTAATCATTATTACCAAATAGAAATTAAGAATTTATTTTATATAATTAATCTATATTCATCAAGAATTATCGAGAAAGGAGTCATCAAGTATTTTTCATGTTTCTTTTTTTTAATTAATTAAACCTGCTTATTTTTACTATTTTTTATAGTTAAAGTAACAATTACAAATGTGGATGAAAATGTTTCCTGTCAAAATTCTAGCAGATGGTTCGTTTGCAATTTAATATATGATGCTATTTGACAAATCTCTTGAAAATGTTTAATCATGAATTGATACCTGGTTATCGGAAATACAATATTTTAGAGCAGAAAAAATCACGGCTTTTGACCCAATTTAGAGCAATAAATATGGTTAAATAAACCATATAATTTTATTGCTTTATTTTTTAATCATAAGAACAAATGTTCTTATATTGCATATACACTATATACTTTCTTACAATTTTATTGTATGTATTCCTTAGGAAAAAATCCACAAATATTTACAAAAGCTTAGATTTTATTACTCAAATAATAGAAAAAGTAATCAATTAATCAGTCAATTATTTAGACAAAATATTCCATTTATCTTTATCATTAAGTATAATACAAATTTGTTATAATTTTGTAATTATGATTCAACATTTGCACTTAAAGAGTATATACAAATACTTAGATGTATTCGATTTTGTTAATTTGTAAGGAATTAATTGTTTGAAATAAAGTTTCTAACATAAAGTTGTATGTACTTTAAAAGTGGGTTAACTCTGCAGCACGTTTTACGTGTCATCGTTGTAGTTGATGCAGCAAAATTCGCTAGGCACATTTTCCTCCTTTTCAAGTTTTCGGAAGTAATCTTGGGACTAATTATTATTTTATACTTGTACCCGCATCACGTTGAACTCAATATAAATTAGTACACACAGATAAAAAGATATTTCCTACTTAAGAAACGTTACATTCTATAAATATACTAATATTTTTACTACAAACTTTTCTTAATATAAATTAATATTAATTAATTAATAATAAAATTTTGTTGTCTTGTAGATTTGTCATACAGTAATTTATTTAGTACAGTAGTTAAGAGATATTTAACAACCAAAATCCATTCCAGAATTTAGGTTATTTCCCTTTATAAACTAATAAAATACGATACTGCATTCAATGTCAAAAAAAACAATAAAATATGTATTATCTTTATTGATAGAAAATTATATAAGCATTTTCTTTAATGTCGGAATAAATAAGCTACACTTATTCCGTACTCTCGTTCTTTGTTTATTTTACTTTTGATATCTATTGATATTTTTAATTTTATTTTTTCATCTTTTAGCAATTTATTCAGAGATATTTTTGATTTAACCGATACTGTCTAATCAGAAAAGATGCAAATATGCAACTAAAATGAGTACTTAAACTAGATACTTACACCTTACTTCATTTGCTTACATTATTTCTAAGATAAATGACCGACCATCTCAGGGGAAAAGAAGATTGTATCATTGATAGGGAATTCAATGTGAATTTTAATAAACTCTGAAATCTGGGGGCGAAACGGTTTTACCTTATTTATCTTTGTATTCTCGACGCGCTAAAAATTGTAAAATATTATCTGGTATCGATAACTGATATTTAGAGTATTCCATGCACCAAGACTTTTCTCTTCCAATTACATCTGGCTGACTTACTCGCGCTTCTCCTGTCTATTAGTCCAAGTCTCACTTAGGAAATCCAGACACTAAACCATCCAGGCCATATCCTAAGGATGAAAATAGTAGGTAGGTTGATCCCATGGAGCCGTCGAGATTCAAGATCACCAAGAAAATACCTGTGGGAACACCGTCGACAAAGAAAAGGATTACAGTTCAAGAAAAAGTGTTGTAACCTGCTGATTCTTTCTTTTTTCGGAGGAGTGGAAACCTTCAAAAGGGACCACGGCTAGAGCACTAAACCCACTCCCCCCTCAAACAAGCATGCAGGGCCCGGAGTTATCCATTGTCCTTCTGACCAGGATGTTTGTATTGGTGCAAGTTGCTCCGCATTTCCGGGTCTTTAGTAGTCATCTGTTATGTAGCTGGTCTGCACTCTGTTGTTCGAGCTGAGCCTTGCTTGCTGCTGCTTGTGGACGGCTTAAGAGGAGAAAAGCCCCAGGCCCTGATACCGGCAGAAATTGTAAAAATTGTTGCAAAAGAGCACCCTGAAATAGTGCTGAGCGCGTTTAATAATGCAGCAAAAAATGTAAAATTCCCTGAAAGATGGAAGAGAGCAAAGCTATTGCTAATAAAGAAACCAGAAAAGCCCATAGACAATGCATCATCTTTTAGACCACTGTGTCTCACAGCCAACCTGCAGACGTAACTGTAATTGGATACGCTGATGACCTGGCATAGTAGCAAAAACGAAGGAAAAACTTACCAGAAAGGTAAACGTAGCTACAAGCAACATCCAGAATTGGATGATAGAGAAAAATCTGACACTTGCGTCAGAAAAGACAGAAGCGGTGCTACCTGCTTGGTAGGCGACAAATAAAGCCAACAAATTTTGTGATATCAGGAGAAGAAGTAAGGCCACAGAAAGCCATCAAATACCTGGGGGTTATCATAGACAGGAGTCTAAAATATGCTCAGCACATCAGGGCAATGGCTATTCGGGCAGCAGAAACAACAACGGCGGTCAGCAGGCTGATGCTAAATAAAGGGGGGCCGAAGTTTAGTAAGAAAAAATTGTTGGGTGCAGTGGCACAATCCATAATGCTATACGCTGCTCTTATATAGGAAGAAGGAAAAAGCTACAGGAGATTGCTAGAAACCGTACAGCGAAATGGAGCAATAAGGATCTGTAGTGCCTACAGAACAATATCCCGGGATGCTGTACAGGTATTAGCTGATGTGCCACCAATAGAACTCCTGGTTAGGGAAAGGTGCGAGAGACAGAGCGGGGTGAATAAGGAAGATGCCAGAGCTAGATTACTGCAAAGATGGCAGGAAAAATGGCATACGTCGGAGAAGGGGGCCTGGACTCGACGCCTAATCCCAGAAATAGAGCCCTGAATAAAAAGGAAACACGCAAAAATGACATACCACCTGAGCCAGGCTCTCTCCGGACATGGATGCTTCGGCAAGTACCTGCATTTAATCGCTAAGAAGGAGGATGAAATGTGTATGTACTGCGAGGAGGACGACAGCATACACTCTTTAGATGCAATAGATGGGCACGGACGAAGCACAAGGCAGAGTCCAAACTGGGTGCCCTGCTGGAACCAGAGGGAGTCGTTGTCGAATTGCTGAAAAGCGAAGAGAGTTGGGCGACCATATCAGAGTATGTGTCGGAGGTGCTCTCGACAAAAGAAGAAGATGAGCGGAGACTGCAAAGAGCCAATTAAGATAGTGGCAGTGGAGGCCAGCACTGATGCAAAAGAATGGAACTGCCAGTGAGTGAGCAAAGACAATCAGCATTGCAGCGGAGTACAAAGATACTGGACCTGGATGTTGAGGAAGAAGGGGAGAGGTTTTAGTGGGTAAGAATCCCACAATACCACTACTCCACGTGTGGTCCCTATATAAGGTTTCCTCTCCCCTACAACAAAAAAAGACTAGTTTCTTCGGCCATTGGTAATTCCATTACAGGAGATATATTATTTGTTTATTTGTGTCTGGTTGCCATGAAATTTACCATCTGTCCATTCGAAAATTAAGGAAACCAACCGTCGTACAAACACGGAAGGAGAAGTCCAAAAAAAACAATTCACTTAAATTCGCTTGCCCTTTCCACACATCCTCCCTCTGTGGCGCTTGCAGATCGAGTTTCTATATATGTGTCATCTGCACACATATACATGCTACTCTTGAAGCTCATTACGTCTATGTCACTAGTGTATGTGCTATACAGTACCGGAGCAAGCACTCCTCCTGAGGGATACAATATTTAACAACTCTCTCTTCAATTTACACATTTTATATTTTTACCCTCTGAGGTCTTTCTTTCAGGTATGTTTCGAACATCAGAACAGCTCCTTCCACAGCTTCCTTCGATACCGTATCAAAATGTTTCTTCATGTCTATAAAATTTGTAATGGTACATTCGTTACCGTCTCTTTCTATTTGATGTTATTTATATCGAAATCGCCATTGTGTCCGATCCTATCCGTAATCATTACTGATGATTGCTCTGTATTCTCTCATTTTCTATGAATACAACCAGACTTTGCTATATTATTTTCTCTTTTTTGCGAACATTGTTATTTTTCTAATTGTTGTTTTTCTTTACAACTATATACTATGCGTGTGTCATCTGCATACATATATATGCTGACTTTTATTCTATGTCTCTCGTGTATATACCATACAGCACCGGAGCAATCTTCTGTTTACTTAATTCGTTTTCTATTTTCACCCTCTGAGGTCTTTCTTTCAGGTATATTTCTAATATCTGAACAGTTCCATTACCCATACCCTTAAACTTCATTTTTTGTAGGAGTTTTTACTTGGATACCATGTCAAATGCCTTTTCATGTCTATAAATGTAGTAATAGCATATTCGTTACCGTCTATTATTTTCTTTTTTATTCGTTGTCATGTCCATCAAAGTCGCGGTTGTGTCCGATCCCTCCTGGAATCTCTGTTGATTCACAATTTTCAATCTCTCATTTTCCAAGTATCAAAAAATTGTGAATTGTCAGTATTCACACATAAACACACATAAATTGGTCTATAGTTTACCGGACCTCTTTCCAAGTTAGTTTTGTATATGGCAGTAATTATAGTTTGTTTTAATACTTGTGGATATATTCTAACATCTATTGCCTTATTTATTATCTCCACTATCTTACCAGTGATTTAAGTATTTTATCATTGAGTTATTAACTTCATCGTATCCCGGGGCACATCCATCTCTGATTAGTGTGTTGTATTTTCATATATTTATTTGCTTTTCTTTCTGGTCCTATATTTTTCACTAATTCTACGTTTTTTTTTTGTATTATTTTATGAGCTAATTTCTCCTTTCTCCTATATTGCTAAAGTAGCTATTCAGGATATCGCTTATTTCTTCTTTATTGATTCTTAAAACATATACAAAACGAAATTCACCACCCGTAATGAAGAACATTATATTAAATTTACCCTCGTCATCAACCAAATATTTTTTTAAATAAAACGGTGATTAAATTGAATTGTGCGGCGCCTTGACGATGTTTTTAACAGTCAATATCTCCTTCTCAAGCTCAAGTATTGTAATATATTGTGTTTGTATTTATTTTTTTTATAACTAATATAATGTTAATAAAAATATATTACAATTTCCCAATTCAATATTTATATGAAGTTTATTAAATTATAAGTTTTTTTATTAAGTAATTAATAATTATATAAATATTTATTGCAAAAGACGAAAACAAAATATATTTATGTAATAATATTAATATTTATTGCAACAAGAACTACAAAAAATAATAGTAATATAATATACATGTTGATACAAAAGCAAAAGACTATAAAATTTAGATCTTTCTGGCAGTAAATAGATTATTTTCACAGTTGCATTTTTTTAAAGATTTGTTTCATTATTATTGTTATATAGATGAGTTTTGTTTTTGTGTTTTTGTGAATGTTGCAATAAATTATTATTATTAAATCATAGGACAGAGATTTCTATTGTGTACAGCCCTTTGAAGCATATTTTTTCTTTCTTTATTTATTTATAAAGCAATCTATTTATAAAAGATAATGACAAAAAGCTCCAGTTTTGACAGTAATTAAGTAAGTAAGTAAGCAACCAAACTCGACTGATAACTTATAATAAATGTATAAAAAAAATATCACATACGCATTTCCAAGTATGTTATCTTCATACAACACTAAAGCAATTAGTAAGATTCTATGGTTGGAATTGTTTCAATATCCTTTGCTGAGATTCTGTATGGTCTTCTAGTCGTTGTTGGTATTTAGTTCTGAATTTGGTTATCTCATCTTTTACAAATCAGATTTTCATGTATTGGTGTATGTATTCGTTTCCAGAGAACCAAAGAGCATTGGTAATTGTTTTGAGCCTTTTGGACTGAAACCTCTGTATAATATCAATGGTTGAATTGCAGGCAGATCCCTAAAGTTGGATTCCAAAAGTCCATAAGCGGGTTTTATATTTCCTTTATCTCTGATCAGTGTATTATCATCAGAGGTGGATCAATGTCAGTATATTTATTGTATTAAATTATTATTTTTGTATTTGTTGTTGCAATAAGTATTATTATTATCTTATTTCAATTATACTAATAATATTCATTTTAATAATTATGTAAGTATCAAATAAACAAAAATATATGAACCTTTATAAATAGTTATAAATCATTGCGCTCTTTAATATTAGTAATGAATGTTATACTAAATTTATTATCGTGATATGTTTATAGGTAGAATTAATAAAACGTTGAGTATGCTTTACGAGTAGAGGCAAAGTTTTTAAATGAAAATTTCGTGTCGTAGGCAGTTTCCGGACGTCAAAGCGGTAGCTTGTTGCTCGTTCGGAACCGGCTGTAGTCAGGAAGACGTCTTGCGGCATTGTTACTTCCTGTCACGCACCACTCTCCCTCTTCCTCGGCCTGTCAACCGTCGAGACTTTCAACCCCTCGTAGAAGTGATAGACCTATACGTGCCCTCTTATACCCGTAACCGGCTTATATACTTGTGCCCACACATCCTCGAATTTGTTCACTGCAACCGAAGACCTTTGTCAGCTCGGATTATATAAAACACAAGACGCAATAAACAGAAACGTACACATTTTGATTTGTACGACCTCCGAACTGAACGCGACAATGCATAACAAACTGAAGCAAGAGCAAAAAATATATAGAAAACGTAGCGAACGAACTAAAAAAATGTGAAGCGTGTAAGGAAGAAAGGAAGAACAGACAGACGCATTTATTGAATGCCGCGGTGGAAAAGTGGAAAGGAATCAATACGGGAATTATGGAAATGCGGAGCACGTTTCGGTGCTATGCACATACTTTAGGGCGGAATATTTTTTGCCACTCATCAAATTATACCGAAACGAAAATATATTTTCCCTACATCAACCGAAAAAAATATATATCAAGACCTGTTTTCCATTCATTCGAAGAAGGCTAAATCCCATTTGTAATGAACATTTTACTAACATTAATATATTTTATTTAACTAATCATGTTGCGGTCATAATTTGTCATACCAAATACATTCTATGGAGGTAACTTGTGAGCTAAATCGCGTCAGTTTATTAAAAATATTTCATATTTATTCAATAGTTTATAATATTATCAAAATAAATCACCATATGTATTTCTATTATAAATTAAAAAATATATAATTATAAAATTTCTTGAGTCTAATAAAAATTCAGTATTACACTATATTCAAATGAGGACTGGTTACGTTTGAAAATTACTTTCAATGGTAAAAATAACATCAACTTTTTAATATTCATACTACAGTATCAGTTTTATATAACATATTCTAAACTGCAAAAATATGGAATAATTTATGGTCCAATTAACTGATAATTACTATGGGTTAAGGTATGTAAATGTTTCTTATGTTTTAATTAGTGTCTCAAATAAAATTTTAAATCAAAATGGAAACTGGCGGAAGCTGGCAAAACTGAATAGTATACAGCCCAAATGGGAAACGTAGGGAACGGATGAAGAATAAAATAGGAACTTGAAAGTTTTAATCGGTTTAAGTACATGATGGTCATAATAATATATATATATATATATATTTCCATTTTCTATATACATTAATCTAAATTGGTAAGTTGTTATTTAATGCGTATCCATAAATTATCAATTAAATGTGTATATTTAATTCATAAATCATGCATGAATGTATTTTTGGAGAATCGTTGACGGGGTGAAGAAGATGTGGATACACAGAGAATTATTCATCTGATACACAAGATATATATTTGAATGTTTATACAGATGGTACAGAGTATGGACAAAGGAACAGAACAGTTATAATATTAATATGATACAGAGAACCTTACTGTTAGACGGACGAGAGACGAAAAAGGCCCGTACTGACCGGCGGGTGTGAAACAAGAGAGGAAGATTATTCCGGGTTCGTCTCTTTTATATGGTTTTGGGGGTCGTAAACTTAAGCCGCTGTTTGTGATAAGGAAGTACATCCTGAACATAAGTTTCGCACGTGTGGGCGGACATGAGCACCACATATTTATTATATTTATTATTTATTAAAATATTTTCTAAAGGTATGATAGCGCAATAGATCCATGTGTAAGTCACCGTTTATAACACATATCAGGGTGCGTCGGTAATTGTACACAATTTTCTTATTGAAATCACTGGAGTTTTGATTTTAGAGTTATTCGCTAAATCCGACAAATGTAATCCATATAACCAAATTGTTTTCTCTTAGTCCATATATTTTTCTTCCAGCTCTACATGATTTCTTCCTCTACCTTATAAAGGTAACATTGTTCTCTGGCCCAATTTGGTACTATCAAGTTTGTAAGTTTTGTGAAGTAAAAACTATCAGATGATAATAGTGCAGTGTAAAATACAGATCCGTTTAGTAAAATTAATACCATAAGACGTTCACTTGGAAATAATTAATTTAACTACATAAATGGACTCCACAGTGGCCTCTCAAAAACTCCAGAGAGGCTTGGATGACATTGCCTACTGGCTCAAGAGATGGAGAATTAGGGCCAATACAACGAAATCAGTCCATATCACGTTTACGTTGCGTAGACAAACTTGCCCTCCTGTAACACTGAATGGCTGTGCACTGCCACAAGCAGACGATGCCAAATACCTTGGGATCCATCTCGACAGACGTCTCACTTGGAAGAAGCACATTCGAACAAAGAGGAAGCAGCTGGACCTGGCAGTAAAAAGGTTGCATTGGTTGATGGGCAGATATTCGTCTACCTCTGTTGACAATAAACTGCTTATCTATAAAGTCATCATAAAACCCATATGGACCTATGGAATCCAACTTTGGGGATCCGCCTTGTAACAGCACTATTGACATAATACAGAGGTTCCAATCGAAAACGCTAAGATCCATAACCAATGCACCATGGTTCTCAACAAATAATTATATCCACCAGTACACGAAAGTTGGAACTGTCAGGGAAGAGATAGAAAAGTTCAGCATTAACTATCAACATCGGTTGAACGACCATCCAAATCAACTCGCTGCCGACCTTGCAAATACAGCTTCCCACAGACGAAGATTAAAGCGATTTAAGCTACAGGATCTTCCTGGTCGCTTTGGTAATGTGTAAATAGATATATACGTGTGCATACGATAATTCTTTTTGTTATTTTTTTAAAATAATTTTCATTTTAATTATTAGTGGAGTTTGATCGTTGGGTCAATATCCAATATTTGTATTTTTCTTTACTTTATTAATGTTATAACTGGAGCTTATTATCTATTTTTCATTATATTCTGTAGATAGATTGCATGTAAATAAATTTAAAAAAAAACTATATAAATAAGGACATAATATCAATATTATTATTTTTAATATTTTCTGAATAGCATCAGAATAACAATAGAGCATTAAGTTTTGTGTTCACCAACTGGTGTTCTCCAATTGACTTTTGATGGCCCAGAAAATAATTTGCATTTACTGTATTTATTATATTGTTATGCAACATTTTTTCATTGTTTTATCCTATTACAAACATTTTTTTAATGGTTACGGTCCTACTTCTGAACTTGCGTCCTTATCAGCCTTCACTACCTTATTTTGCTGTTCGAACCAGCACCATTTCGCACCAGATTATTGTGATGCAGAAACTCGATTAAGAGATGCCCTATTTCATATTTAGGATCACTCTTTTGTAAAATAAAATCTACAGCTTTATTACCTTTATTGTATATATTTATATATTTTTATTATTCGTATATGAGCATTCATAATGTGTAAACTGCATATAAATAGTTTACACATTCTGGGTAACTCAAAAGATATCCGGCCAGAATAATGAAAACAGAAAACTTAGTCAAACCAATCTTAATCTTAGTTAGTGTTATTTCTATTATGTAAATTGTTAATAGATCTTTCTACAAAACATGTTTTTCAATCTTCAATTTTTCCTGCACTGAATTTTGTCACTGCACTGCATATTCGCTATTCTATCCAGAAAAGTTCTGTTTCATGGTATTAAAGTTTACATATTTTTCTCAGAAAATAAATAAGATTTAAATAACCTAAACTACAATGTTTGCAACATAAAACACTATAGCTGTATATTACATATATAATAAAATATTGTCTTATTGAATATAAACATATACTGTCTATTTTGTATTTCTTTTTTCTTAGTTGACTAAACTTAACAGTAAATACAAAACAAACGTTTGCTTCAATTTCAAGTGGTTGAAAATAAAAAGTAAAATACGTGAATGTTTTAAGCATCATTTCAGTTGGATTTTAAATCAGACTTGTAGTAGTTCTGTATGAGAATGTGATAAATGCGACCGTGATCCTAGACAAGTTTTTTAGCATCCGGTTTTTTGTCAGGCGCGTATATCGCCGAGATCATACATTTCTGTGAATGAAAAAGTGTCTCGAGTTCAAGGACTCGCTTTAAGCCGCTTTTTTTTTTCATTTGGATGAGACAAGGGGGAACCTCTAAACAAGTGGAGTGTCTCTGTAACTAATGTATTTTCATAAATCTGTTTTTAAAGTATGGATTTTAAAATATACATTCAATATTACATTTTAAGTATTTATTAATAAAGTAAATATAAATAATTATGTTACAGTTGAACTGTTAAAACTATCTTAGATTAAGTTATAATATAAAAATATTTTGAAAGGATGTAATGTTAAAAAGATATGAAATATTATTATTAAAACAAGATATTGAACATATTGAAGTAAGTTAAGTAGATTAGTAGTTATTTTTTACATTTAAAAAAATGTGTTTTCATCTTATAGAACTCATATATCTCTATAATAAATGAAAAATGTAATGTTCTGTTAGAATTGGTAAGATAATTTTAGAATAATGTATAATCGTTTTACAGTATAGTATTAATACTTATTTTCTATATATTAAACCAAACTAAAAATATTAACATTATACTTTCTAAGGCTGAATATATCGTGTGAAAATAGTGAAGAGAAAATAAAATAAATTAATAAATATCATATAAGTATTTTCTTTTCTAATTGGATTCAATTAAAATGGTTAAAATTTTAAATTATGTTATATTCAAAGTTATTAGAAATAAATTAGATTATACTTATACACTTAAACTATAAATATTTTGATTCCAATAAATATAACTTATACCAGGAATTTTAGCTTCCCTGTGACAAATTGAAAAAAGCTGACTACTTTTGGTTCACACCTAAATTTATCACAATTATTTGATAATAATTTACTAATATACAAGAAATATTTTAGTATTATTAATATTATTATTATATCAAATTTATTAAAACAAGTACATAAAAAACACAATTATTACCATTGCTGCAAAGGGCTAAAGACGATAGCTCTATCTGTCTAATTATTAATAATAATAATGTATTGGCCAGAAAAGCAATTTATTTTTATGTTCATTTAAATAATTTTAAAAATTACATACAAATAACTAGAATAAAAAAGTGTTTATAACTGTTCAAATAATTAACGAAAAAAAAAACTTTTTCGAGCTTTCAAATTACATAATGCAACAAGAGCACTTACAAATGATTCCATCCCATTGGACCTGTAAATAATATTGAATTATATTCTGTGACGTCCTCTAACTAAAATATACTAGTATTGGCTGAGTGTCTCTACTAAAAATGAAACTTTTGTACGAATGGCATGCGACACGCGTATCTCATTAGGAGTCGTGAAAATTGCGTGAGCTGCATCATTGAGTTACCTTGCTCTTTGAATCGGGAAACCTCACGAGTTAGGATAAATTTGATAAAACAAAAGTTCCTCCTCGTCAGGTTGTTTGCAAAGAGCAGCGAAAAAATTACAGCGAGGAATTATGTATTCAGTAGATAAACTTTCGATTTTTTATTTGTTGTTTAATTGATTTTCTTTCTATCATTTTAAATGGTTTACTAATTTAATATTGCATATTATAATTATTATAATATAATTTATGGGCCTGCAATTATGCAATTCAAATCAAAATCCATAAGTCTAAACAAACGGATTTATATACAAATATAAAAACAATAAAGGCTGGCCAAAGGGCTAACGACCTTGATCTTTTCGCCCCTTCTTACAATTTCTATAGATTCATTTATTATTTAATTTACACATCTTGTTAAACTGTTTTTAATTACACATTTGTTATTTCTATAAATAAATAAATTCTTATAGCTAAACCAGATTTATAATAAAACATTATTTTTTATTCATAATTTTATTTTGTTATAGTGTTTATAGTCCCCCATATTGTCTCCCATTTATTCTACTACATGGGCTGCAAATACAATTACGTATAATTATCTTCTAAAATAAGCTAAATGTGTCATTTATCAAGTCTCAAAAATCGTATCATTGATGGAAGTTATATGTAAAAAACAACACTGAAACTAAAACCTAACTAAATGTAAAACCTACAACTGTAATTCAATGTTATGTAATAGTTGGGTTAAAATTATCAAATGTAAAATATAAGGAATGAAAAACAGAAAATAAAAAGGCATATCTTGCTTTCGGCAATTAAATGAGATATTTGGAATAGCTTTCGCTTGGAATTTAACGTTAAGCGTATCAAAATAATGCGCACAGTCGATAACGGAATGAATAAAAAGATTCATAAAGTTTGTAATTATTTATTTGTATAATATTTTAATTTACATGCAATTCAAGAAATACGATTTTTGATAAATTAAAATTATTATAAGGTTTCAAAATATATGTTAACAGGTAAGATAATTTACAAATTTGATTATTTGAGAACTTATTCCAACAGATTACCGTAACTTGATCATATAGAATCTATATGCAAATTTTGATCATTTATGAATATCACTGTTATTGGAAATAGAATTTTTTCGCTTTTCATGATTTTTTTTTAATAGATCGGATTGATTTGAATATCTTGAATATGTAGAACAAAGTATTTTAAACATTATAATTATTGGCAAAACTACATAAAAAAAGTTTTTGGTATGAATCTAGTTGCCATGTCCTTCCACGGCCATCCGCATAAAATCGGTCATGACATCCGCGTTATACGGACATGGATGGAAAACCTTGCATCGCCAATAAAGTAATCCTTTCCTCCATAAGGACATGAGATATAATTTTCTCTGTTTGCCTATGAGACAACGCTTATTTTAATGGTTCTGTGAAACTGACCATTGATTACAGATGTCACAGTATCACGTGATGATATGATGACGAAAATTCTGAAACAATGTACCCTATTACTGAAAAGAAGTTATGTCACCAGGTCGAGTCATGTGATGAAAACGATGATCACTCATATAATCCAGAGTAATATTATATTTCTGAGAAGATTGTATGTAGATTGAACGTAGAACCCCAAACCAGGTATAGGTAAGGTTTTAGATAGAATTAACGTACTAGAATCCAAGTACCGACTATATTGACACAACCAAGAATATTTTATTTTAATAAAAATAACAATAAACCGACTGTCACTCTATCCAACAGATGTTCTGTTGTCTCCTAATCGTCTTCAGTTCATACTACAAATCCTACTTTTCTAGTAATAAGAACATTAATTCCAATACGACAGATAACTGCTGATATAAATAGAATTGTAAACGGGAGCACCTCCGATAGTTCTTCTGAATCAAATTACCCACCCTTGGAAAGTACGCGTAAAGTGAAGGGCAGAGAAAGAGTTTCCAGACTGTCCTAAGTGCAAATCCGACGTCCAAAGGTGAACCCAGGCGTGTGTGTACATTTTTAGAAATGTAACGTCTTTCGACATATTGTTACCCCACTAGGTACTTTCACATCCCCATCGAAGAGGTTCGAACATATGTACATCGACATCGTGATTATGCCAGTATCCGAAGGGCATCACTACTGCTTGACCTGTATCGACAGGTTCACACACTGGCCAGAAGTGATACCGATGGAAAATGAGTAAGCGGCTACCGTCATTCGCACATAACTCAGTAAGGAAATCAATACAACAAAACCAATGACAGCAATACCACCAAGCCGCCTCAAGAAAAGGGTCCACATCACCATCATCCCTAACACGTTTCATATTATCGTCGAAAACTTCATTACTAAAAGCCCCACGTACGATTCGATTTGTCCGAAAAGTTCGGTTAATTAACAGATAATAAGAAAGTTTCGTTTTTCTGAATATTGAGATAATTTTTACCAATTACCTAAATACCTATTCTATTCTATATATTTTTCTCTTCTATAACTCTAGATATTTCTATTTTCACGATAACTCTTCCGTTTTTAGAAAATCGTATAAAACCGCGTGAAATTCCAGAAGAGGGCGATATTCCAGAAAAGTACTGCACACGTTAAGTAATTTCATAGTAAAGATGGATTTTATGAGCAGAAAGACCTCAGTATCTCTTTGGTCTAATTTAGACCAATAAAGATGTTTAAAATATTGGTTTAAATGTGTAATTTATTGTGATTTACAAATTACACCAAGTCATGAAAAAAAATCAAGCATTCCAATATACATTTCTGGAAAAAATGCAGGTGCACCATATTATATCACGAATACAAGACTTCACAATAATATATATCTTATTTTTTCTGTCTGTATCTGTTGAAATAACCATTATTATAATATTATTCAATTGAAAATACGTTATTTTCAATGTAAAACAAAAAAAAAGTATTTTATTTCACAAATTATTTTTGTAAAAAAATGAACTTAATCCAATATTGTGAACTGAAGGTATCGATCGATTACTTTCCTGGCTCTGTGTAATTAGCCGCGCTGTGGCCATTATTTGAACATCCAGTGTTTTAATTTAAAAAAGACGAATATTTGCGAAAAACTTCTTTCGCTTCCAATTTATTTCCAATTATGTTCCCTTTCCTTTGCACAGTCTTCTCCATCTTTCGCTAATTTCCACTTAAATTTGTTTTCAACATTTTTATTGTACAAACCCGGCTCCTCCACCCATTTCTTCATCGCCGCACCGGCCCATTTCATTCTCCCGCATCGAGCAGTTTCACCCCGATAATAAACATTGCTTTAGCAAAATCAATTTTATGCCTGCAATAAACCGTTCCACGTCTTTCAGTTTTAGTAATTATAATTATTAATACCTGCGTAGCCTTGCGAAGACGCCGACATTTATTTTTAATTAATATTCGTAGGGCTAGGATTATTCTCTTGGCGGCAATTGCGGAGGTTCACTTACGACACACACTATGTGTGTTGGATGCAATAATTCCATTGGTCTCCATCTCCCCTATCAACGCTTATTATCATACGAAACCTATTAAAAGTTCGTCGGGTCCAAAATTCCCCGCTGCACTTTAATATGCATGTACTTGAATCGTTCGTTTCCGTTACAAGCTTTATATATATATTCACTTTAATAGATACCAAAGTGTCGGAAACGATTTTTCTACGACACACTCGAAGCTTAATTTGAATAATTTTTACATTTGGCATATAATGAAGCATCTTATTTCAATTAATATTTAGTAACAGGATCCTATGTGCTAAGCCAGGTTACAGGATTTGAAATAATGGGCTCCACTTCTTTTTATAGTTTAAAGAACAAATTATTATTTATTAATGTGTATATACAAAAACGACCAAGTACTTAGTATTTTAGTTCTAGTCAAAGAGCTTTACCCCGAACCCTTCGACTATCAAAAATAGTACTTAAGTATCACTAAACATAATACTCTTTCTTGAAGGTCAGAATTAAACTCCTCACTATCTATTTTTATATTCTATTCTATATTATTTTTACAAATAAAAGTATTTGAAACTTACTACGTTAAGATTTTTTTTCTACTTTTATAAGCATTAAACTTATATATATAGTATATGAGATAGATAGATATAATATTGTAGGATTTATTTCAATCCATATTATCTTTTCTTTCGAGATTACTTTTGTCATATATATAAATACCATTATTAACCGTATGTAACTATCTATATAATTTTGTTTTATTATAAGGTATAATAGGGGGTTTCACAAATTTAACTGTTTATAAATATGTATATTTATTATATTTTTTATGAACAATGTAATTAATTATTAAATATCAATTACCCCAATTGAAAGTTAGTATTTTTAACTATGTAGATTATGTTTAATTTAATATCTTGAATCGTTATTCCGCAAATTTGGGGTCCACAGGCGATAATTCCAAATATTTGAAGTCATCAAAATGAATTATTTCTCAATCGGTAATGATTCCAAATAAGTGTCTGCAACCACTTAGTGTTTTTGTGAATGTCCATAGACTGTAAATATCGTTGTAAAAATACAAAAAATTATAAATATAAAATAATTCTCTGTGGTTTCTGTTTTAAAATCATTAATATAAAAATAACATTGATTGCAACAAACACAAATAGAGAGGAAAAAAATAAGATGTATTTATACAGTAATAATCAAACAAAATTTAAAAAACAACTATTAAATCTAAAAATTTAAACGAATTGTCAGGCAAAAACTTCATTAATTGCATTTTCATATCACACAGTATTATAACAAAAATGTCTCCGAATATAAAGTTAGAAGATGGCAAAAAGAATATCAACATATATGAAAGGTAAAGTAATTAGAAAATGAGAAGAAGGAATAAGTTCATTTATTCCGAAACAAAAGAAAAAAAATGAGACGTGAATAATCTTAACACTGTTTATAAATACATTTTTTATTTTTTTTTCCAACGTTGAACGCTCTTGTATATTTAATATTAATATAAAAGGAGAAAGTTGTTTAACTATACGATTAAATAACTTGAAATGTTGGAACGAATTTTGCTCATTAAACGAGGTTTCATTGTATTTATATTCTTGTATCATATCCATATACAATATATGCATCGTATAGTATTGATAATTGGTACCATAAATATCTATGACTATTTTAATCCAGATTAATTCAAGGTTCAAAATCCTTATAAATCCTTGCAAAAATAGTTTAGAGATAAATAATTGTATGCCATTTTTTAAATTTATTACATCCTTATTTGTCAAATAACTTACATAAAAATCATACAAAAAAAATAATGCACTTAATTCTACAAATGTCATTTTATTGCAAAAAAAACATTCTAAGAAAATTCGATACAAAAATAGTCATCTTTCTAATGATATAACCTTAAATTAAACATGAATTATGAAATTTAGATGCAGATCTTCGCTAATATTTTTTTGTATAATTTATTTTTCAATAAATTAAGAAAACCATGTATTAAAGTACAATGATTTGACAAAACATAATTTTCTAATCATATGGAGTCAATAATTTACTAATGCCAAAACGGTTTTTAAGAAAGAATATCTAGAAAGTAAATGCACATTTTTTTTATATTCTAATAGTATACTTTTTACTAGCTTTTTTTTCAAATTTTGTTGTTATCACTAATTATATATCTTAAAACTAAGATTTTCCATATGGATACTAACATAAAATTAAAATTTGATATTTTCATGCGTTAAATGAACATAGATTATATGGATTAGAGGATATTAACAATAAATATAAATTTTTATTAGCAGAAGTGAAGTCAGACAATATTTTTTATACATTTTTCAAATAGTAGTCTAAACAATACATTAAATTATTGCTATTATTTATATATGAAACATTATTCTAACAATTTAATAGATATTCACTATAAAGCTTTTATAATATATATTATATTCCTAATAATATATTTCTCATGAACAGAAAACCGTATTGCCTAGAGTCATTGTAACTTATATTGTATTGTTTTTTTTTAATATAAATATCAAGAAACCAAACGATCATCTTTTATTTTTCGTTTTTTTTTCAGCCAATAATTCTACATTTGTCGATACACATCTACATCTGACGATATAGTATAGATATAGTATAACATCCCATAAAGTACTAACCCTATTGTTATGTTTTAAAAATAACATTTTAAGTATAAGTATGATGTTTATCGTCATCAAATATAACATTATTAACTTATATTTCATATAGTATATGTTTATTATTTTCTTTCATATGCATAATATGTATTATTGATTAAGTCTTATATATATTCTATATAAGAATTATTATCAATTTCCAATAATCATACATTCTAAAATGGATATTATTTATTAAAATTAATAATGATTAATGTTTGACCTATGGACGCTTTCTGGGCTTGTTAAAACCCAATGTGTTGGAGTTTGATAAACTGAATGTGTGTATGGATGGATGGATGAGCAATCAACCGATGTGATGGAAAAGGTCCTCACCGAACTGACAAGTTAGTAATGAAAACATATTTGAATTTGTCATTTCAATTAGGTAAAATTTTACAGAACTTTTACATTAAAATATTATAATGCATTTGTTAAGTACACTTTCAAATACCGATAAAAATTGTTAGTATTCTAAAAGTCAACGAATCTAATCTAATGAATTATATTAAAAAAATAAATCAAAAACATCTTATGCAATTAAAATAACTATTTTGGGAATCAAAGAACTTAAAGCAAATTAAATTAATAATATTGTAGCTACGAAGTTTAATTACTATTTTATTTTAATTCATTTCTATTTACTTAAAAACATTTTCTAGTTTGATTTAAATTATAAATCTTTAACAATATTATGTATCATAATTAGAAAAAAGTGACTAAAAGTCTAGCGACCCAAGTCTTTGGGGCCAAAGGCACAATAAAGCATATACATTTTTACAATAATTCACAAGAAAATGCATTCTGGAATAAATGTACATAGAAAAAAAAAGAAAGAAGAGGAAATTAAAAATACAGTCAAATGAAAGTAAACATTCTGAAATGAACAAATAATAATAAATTATATATCATTCGTCCGAAAACGGACTATCATCCCTTCATAATGAAAGACCCGGCAGTTTCCCGATTCTTAATTGTAGGGGACTCGCTCTCCGGCTCATCTTAATCTCAGTCTTAACATTAAAATTATCCATAAAACGTCTCCTCAAGCGCTGCAGCAACTCTACGAGATTCTCTACATTTTTTGGGGAATTTAATTTGTTGATAAATGTGTTAACTATGTGGTCGTGAATTGTTACCGTCTTCTGGATACAGCTCTATTTTTAGCCAAATTATTTCACAATTTTTGATTAGTAATAATAACATTTTTTATTGTCCATCATAAAGCGACAGAAGTGACCAAATTGTAGTAAATTCGAAATATTTTTGAACAAAATTAAAGTAGAATTTAATTAATATATTTTAATAATAGTAATTAAATAAAATAAAAATAACAGTTTGCAATAGCAAAGAAGATATGTTAAATATTCTATGAAAGTTTATTCAGAATAGAAGATCCAATCGGTAGTAAAAACAAGGGTGGATGCACTTTAGTTGCAGCCGTGTCGATAAGAATGGAACGTGCACAGAATGTGCATATCAAGCACATTGAATCAAAGAGATTCTGTTCCAATAATTGTATAAAATAAGTGTATGTGTTTCATTCTAGCAAAACGAAAAGGCGCATTCTCTTAATTCTTATGCCGCGCCTTGGGAAGATTTATGTGTTCTTCATTTATCTTTATAAATATAAATGAATTCCCTTTTATTTCGAAGTATAATGGTAATATTTAAAGTCTGATATAAGTTTTGTGTGCAGTTAATCATACACTCTCCAGGTTTTTCCTTCAGATGTGATGGATCGCGCCACACCATTGGGAGACACTTGCTGAGCTCTGCTCACATATGTTAAACTCTGTTTTAGGCATGCTGCAGAGACATCCAATGTTACCTGCGAAAAATATTTACGATTTACAACGTTGGGTGTGTGTTTTGGGGGGAATATAGGATTTTCGCTCATTTCATCCGAAATCAATCAATTACAGGACAAATAGATAAAAGTACGTATGATGGATTGGATGTATGGAAGATAAATAAATATATATGAGGATTGAAGAGATTGTATTTGGAAAGTTGGACGCTTGTGCATGTATGTATTGGCAACGTTGGTAAAACACAATTTCGCCATGTGAAATTTATTCATTAATTAAAGAAGAAAGGAAAACGCGGTTTTCGGATCGAAGATTTATTGTTCCGGTTTCCTTCCGGAGTCTCGAGTCTGTTTATAATTAGTTGATGGGCGGTTTTTGGGGGTGCGAAATCGATTTGTTCGCGATATATATATATAGGAGAAAGCATTATAAATGACCTAATCATTAATCAATATGCCCGTGACTTGATTATCCTGTCATTGAATTGTTTGCGAACGCGCATCGTCCTGGACAATCATATCCAGTCGATGTTGAGCACAACACACGTGCCCCACTCGTACGAACTTTCTGCATTCGATAATTGCACAAAGCACGTATTGTGCTGTACATACGGGTCGTGGTGGAAAGTATGGAAATACGCCTGTATATCCTTCATCGCTCCCATTCAGTGTGCTCCAACTTAATTTAGTGCGCACCGAAGATGCATGTGACTTCTATAATACCAATTAAACCCCATCATCATCCATCAAGCATTTTGTTTCTAAGACACCAATAAATCACACGACGCTTTCTATAAACGTATCTCGATAGAGAAATTGTCTAAATTGGAATAGCAGAACTAATTTTTAGATATATTCTGTACTATACTATACTGGTACAAGATTTTTTTTAAGAAAACTATTAAATAATAACTTATACCCTTTGTAACAACTTAAATTATATATTTATTATTAGATACAGTTAGAGCGACTAACAATTTGAAAGAATTAATTAATTAATTTGGTTCAAAACAATTATTAGAGAAATATGAATTATAAAATATTTGAATTTATATTACACCCATACCTCGATATACGGCTGTTCTTTATACGGCATTTTGCTATAACGGCCCTCTTCAATTAAGACACATTTTCGATTTACGGCCTAAAATGTTTCGCTATAACGGCAAAGAAAAAAAGTTTCGATGTCGATATATCTACATATTGCCAATCTTGCGCAAGCGCAATAATTGATTCGCTTTGCGGCCAAGTTTGCTGGAACGTATCTAAGCCGTAAAGCGAGGTGTTGGTGTATTGAAAAAACTTCTGATTATTTAATAATACTAATAAACAACATTTATTGTAAAATTCATACAGTATTTCCAAAATGCTTAAACACTAATTTACTGTCTATTATAATACATAAATATAAAATTCATCAGAATTATTCTGTGTACAAAATCTTTTTTAATATTTTTATAATAATAGATAGATCTGGAGCACTTTACATCCATAGCATTTTTTGTTATTTTGCTTTTGTATTATTTTATTTTATTATACTATTTTTTTGTAGTTGTTACAATACCTTTTATTATTATTAATAATAATATCTATCTAATAGATGTTTCTTAATATAAATAATTGTATGTAAAGTGTCTTTATTGATACACTTCCTATGTCATTATTTTTATTAAAAATACTTAGAAACATTTTTAGCTAAAAAATTAAATTATAAAAGTTAATAAAACAAAAAAAAGCATTCCAAATCAAATGTATCCTTTCTTAAGAATATAAAATTCACATATATACTAAATTGAATTAGGTAATCTTAGCTAATCCGAGCAGTTACCTAAACTTCTTCTAGAATATAGATTATTGAATACTTAAGGTTTTAAATGTAAACTGATTTCCGCATTAGTGATTTCCAAGCCCATCTTGATTAACACACAAGAGAGGATTATGTCTAGAATGTTATTATATAGACGATGGTTTTTTTTTCAACAAAAATCTAGTTTTGATTCTTAAACTTATTTGAATCATTGATTATCGTATTACATGTTTTTGTATCTTTTTATAATATTTTTACCCAGATTTTTTTTTGGGTCACCAAAGGATACGAAAAGTACTATGTTTTCTGTACTCTCTACCTTCTCCATAATTGCGAGAACAGATAGCAACAGTCCAATGCAGTGACAAAATATACAAAACAAACTGAATAAGCATACAAAGATATAAAGTAAAGAACAACCACACTCAACCCAGTAAAGAAAAACAGTTTGGTTCAAAACTTTTTTCTTAATAATATAATTTATTGGCCAGTTATAAAATAATAATATAATTCTAAATACAAAACCAAACATAATAATAATAAATAGGCTGGCTAAAGTGCTATCGTCAATTAGTCTTTCCGCCCGTTTTTCTTTTTTTTATATAATGTTACAAATTGTATATAATACAATAGAATATTTCAATATAAGGTACAAAATCTACTATTAAACATGAAACATGATATCTGATAAATGTCTGCATCTACATTCTTTTTGGGAAAATATTTCAATCTCAATTTTTCACATTTATATTGACGAATTAGTGTTCTGATGTGTTTTATCTGCTTAATTACTATTTAATCATTGGCGTATATCTTATTAATTATTAATAACATAATAATTGAAAGTAGCACGAACGTTTCTGCGAAATAGTTTTTGATGAGAATATTCCTTACTTTGATACGTGTTTTAAGTGTATGTCGTTGCATTTTAACCTTGCAGTATTTGCTACTTACATGTCAAATAATCACATGTTGATTAACGATGAATTTAAAATGACAGATTTGTATGGGAAACCCTTTAAAAATATTACAAATATGAAAATAGATATATTTAATTCTCAACTTAATCGATTCCTATCATGAAATTAGTAGTTTGAAAGGGAAATGCACACTTAATTTCAATGTAATAATATGTTTTTCAATTAATTCAATCGTAATTGGAGAAAGTGAAATATTATTAACTGCCGCCTATTTTTCTATGATATGCATGCTTAAATTGATTGTTAATTATACTACGGTCTAATTAAAATTAATTAATTTCGTTATTTCCATAGCTATCAAAAACATCACAGAAGCGGCAATCGCAAAAAACAATTCCGAATAATTATGAATTATACCTGATAATCCAATGACTCGAAAGAGATTTTATATAAATCATTTATACTAGCAAACAGTAATTAGTACATTGAACTTTTATATTAATTATGTTTGTAATAAATTTAAATCAATACGCAGAATGGTATTTCATAACATCTTTTTTTAAATTTATGTTTTTTATATTTTATATTCTGCTATACATTTAATTTTCATAATAAAGCCAGATAACAAAATTCAGATATTTTTGATATTATATTTCTCGCATTCCACTGCTCGTTATTCCATTTCTTTTTCGTACATAACTCTCCCAACGGTACTTTAACTTGTTTACTTGGTTGGGAATGTTAACCCTCGGCATTTATTTTATCATGATTTCGGTCATACTTTTAACTCCTTTATTTGTACTTATTTTAAATTATATCATGGTAATTAAATTACATTAATTTTAGAACTAAACTTGCAAATTGAAATGAGAAGAATACAACACGAAAAAAATCACTGTCAAACGTTCAAACTTGGTTCACAAGTTTTTCATTCGTTTTTAATTCATAGATAATGAATTGTTTAGTGGTTGTTTATTCGTTATTTATTAATTATCCCAATCCTTATTTAATCGATTCATCGACAAATCATTGAACAATCGTTTTTCAATCATTGTTAATTTATTATTCTGTCGTGTCCCAGGGATGGAATTCTCTGGACACCGTGTATTATCTCGTAGTTATTTCGTTGTGGAGTCTTTAAGGGGTTTATGAATATCAGTAGTTTTATTGTACAGTTGAGTGTTTTTATGGAAAAGTCAACTATATAAGTGTTGATCTCCTATTTTATTAATTAAGAGTTAAATTCTTATCTGCTGGGTGCTAAGCAGAAACGCTTAGCACCTCCAGCTAAGACTGTTCTTCCAAAATTAAAGACTACAGACTCTGCAAGACTAGCTTGATTTTTTTTTCCATTTTTGACTTTATTTCTTTAGTTAACATATTAACATATTGTTGGTGTTGCTGCCGTATATTGCTTGATATTACATTAACATCTTATTTTATACAAACTAATAGCAGTGGGAGTAGGGGATCGGTTTTCCCAGTGGGTGGAAAGTCGCCCACTGTTGAGTATATTTCAAATCCTAATATTTGGGTAGTGGTAAAAATAGTCAAAACAGGATGCCAAAATGTCTGTAGTCTTATCACTACATGAATGGTCCACTACATTAAGATAGCCGGTCTTTCTAGTGCTTAGGGTATGGAATCTTTCTAAACGGAAATGTACATCGTTAAGGAGAACGTACTTACAATAATCAATACAATAATAAAGAATGATATAAACAATAACGGTTATACATAACAATTCATACTTACTATTTACATACATACTATTTCATGCTAATCATCATTTAGTCTGAGCTGTGTTTCAATTATTTATTACTCATAGTTGATAGCTAATTCTATAAGAAATAGAATAATATTTTCTTTTCTTTTGAAAATACATAGTGAAAAAATCTATTTATATGTGTAGCACACATGCGAAGTATGTACACAAATAGACGGCATTTGGGCAAATCGATAAGTCCAAAAGCAAACTGCTCGCTATTCAATTTAGAGAAGGATATACATACATACGTACGTACCGAGAGCGCAACCCGTCTGCTTCTCTACTCCTTATTTTTTTTGCACTCTTATTTCCATTTGTTGTTGCGCAATGTATTTAAATAAAGTTGCAGTAAAGTTGCGGTTTACGATGTCGCATAATGTATTTTTATATCGCTTCGGATTTTTTTTTTCGTCGCTCCCTTAGATTCTGTATCTCGTTCGCATCTTGAGTGCGCGCACAGCATCCAGTAACGAAGGGTTGCTTTCCACGAGAAGAAATGAAGCCTGAAAAACGGAGACATATTTCAGGCGAACAACAATTACCCAAAGTGGAAAATGTAATATTTATTCGCGACAACAGGGCTAAAAATAACCATATCTCCCGACGTCGCATATGGCCTCTATCCTTCTTTATCTCACGCGTCATCCTGGGTGTGTGGAAAATGTCACTTGCTTTATTCGTCTTCGCCAAATATTTTTGTTTCGAAACTTAATTAAATGCTAAAAGAGTGCACGATATTGCTCAAATTGAAAGTTAATTAAGTTGCGATGTAGAGCTCATGCACGAAAAAAATGTTGGGAATGGAGCGAAGGGCAACACTCTAAACATGTCAACAACAAACAGAAACATTTAATTTGCAAGTATAACCCTGCTCTCTGGTTATTGAATGGCTGAGACCTTCTCGGTCGAGTGTTTCTTCTTCTGGTTGAAGTCGTTCCGAGTTTCAGCTCAATTGCATAATTTATTAATATACAATTCGGCGTTCGTTCGCCAGAAAGAATCTGCACAATATAGGATCATAAAACGGATTGATTTTTATATCTTGCTGTTTTTGCTTTCCTACTCATCTCGTGTATTCACTTTATTTAATAAAACGCAATTTTACAAATGTTCTACACTTTATAGTATGCATAATTTATTTCCATTGGAGATGGTACACGTCTCTCAATTTTATTTCCTTTCTTTCGAATTACGCCCCTTCATAAATTTCCAATAATCTTGCCAATAACATGTTTTGCATAAAATCGTTTATATGACAAACGATCGACTTTATTATTTAATCTAGATTCTAGAAGATACCTACATATAAAATGTTCATATACGACTATTGAAATATTCATAAAATCGAGAACGTCTTAAGACAAACCAAGGTTTTTAAATCCTAATATAAAATAACAAATAGCTCAAATACTATTAATACTAATCGGTAAAATTAAGAGATTTTTTATCTATTCAAAATTATCGAATATCATGAATTATAGAGGAACATGAGAGAAAACACAATTTTGAGTATATTTTTATTTATTCAAAAAGGATAACTTTTTGAAATATAGTGTAACGTGAAATATAAAAATGAATCGAAATAAGGCAGCTAGTACTTACCATATTACACAGTATTTTAGCTTACTGTTTAGCCTTTCATCGTGTCATTTGCTAAGATAAATTTATCAATTATCACACAATTAACATAAAAATATAAACATAGATGCTTATATTTTTTATGAGAGAAAAATATTAATCTTCTCTATAAACAGTATTTTATATAAATAGCGCAGTGATTTTAGGGATTGTTTTCCAATAATTTTACATACTGTCTTTTTAAGAGTCAATAATACTTTCTCAGCCTCTTCCACTTACTTTTTAACAAGCTCCCTGTGTTCCTTTTCCATGAGTTATTTAACATGGTACACTTGGAATTTTTCTAAGAAATTTATATTGGATAATTAGATTTTTTTAATATTTGATGAGCTTGCATTGATTTATTACAATTCGCCATTTCTTAAACCACATCTCAAACAGCTTCAGTTTTTCTTCAAGATAGTGAGATGCAATTACAATTACTTCATCTGCAGTTATAATTGTAGTGTCATCTGCGAATGTTGCCTTATTTTATTACCTGGAATATCCGCTGGAATACCAGGCTTCTATTATGTCGTTGACATGCAAATAAATAATATAATTACGTTACGTTCAACTTAATATGTAGGACTAGATTTGTAACTGACCATCTTAAATATATTTCTCTATTATTTTTTATACAGAACGTAGTAGGTGATATACTGCTGACTTGGCTTAAAAATCAACGAAATTTGAGAAACCATAGTAACATGTAGATTTACTGAAAAGTCAAATGACTTAATAATACGTTTTTTCTAATCGATAAAGCTTACTACATTTCGGAATAATACGAAGTTAGTGCAATATCGTATATATTATGTTTCAACTACAATTATGATAATAACATATTTTTTTCATCTTTTCAAACGTTTGTGCATATATCATGTAACCAAATTTTACATTTTCAACATTGAAGCATGTCCTCTAAAATGATTTGCATGCCAAGAATACAGTACCGTTGCGCTTCATTTAACTTAATATTTGTAATAGATATTTGTATTCAGTTTTCTTTAAAAAAGTTTGATCACAGAATATTTATAATCTTGAAGTATTTATTATTAGAATTATTTAATTTAATTTTACATAAATAATATAATATAATTTATTATTATTTATTATATAATCAAACATAATAATAATAATAAAAGGAAAAGGCTGCCTAAAGGGCTATCGACCATTCATTTTTCTGCCCATGAATATTATATTCAATATTGAAATGAACAAGAAGAAGAAAAACAATCATAATAAATGATTATATCGTATATGATAATGGCACGATATAAAGCATAATAATGGCATGATATAAAGTTGTTATTTTCAATCACTAGATAGATTAAGTATCAACTAAATGATAGAAAAAAAATAGCACGTCGTAGTAACTTTGCTATCTATGCAAATATTACCTGCCGAAAACTTTGTTTTGTACTGTTGGTGGCAAGCGAGGAAATTAATCTGATCAACTCTCAAGTTGTGTAGATTCTATACTGTCTTGAGTAAATAGTTCACAAATTGATTTTAATCAGTCGTAAATATTCAGACAACAATATAGACCAAAGTATTGAACTTAGTTTAATATATATTAATTTGAAAAATAGAGGAATTAATTAAAACTTATATGGATGATATTTCATTCATCTGTAGTTTTATTTCTGTATTACATAATGTGGTGCGCATATCCGTCCCACCAGTAGAGGCGTGATGTCACAAGGAGAGATTAGCTTATGACACTGAGGATATAAAAGATACCCGTGTTTTAATTTCGTCCTGATTTGTTAAACACTCAACGGTCGCTAAGTTTCTCTTTCATAATCTTTGTATCTTTATCTCACTGTATATTTCTGTCCAATTATTGTGGTACCATTTTCATTGTGATTATGCATGCACTATGTAACTATGTACTGTATTCGGTCTTCACATGTTCTGACGTGGTGCTGATACTATGATTTCTGCAATCGATGGTACGCGTTTTACAGGCAAATGGCTAAGCTAATTGTACGAATATTTCTTCCTTTAAATCAAATGCGTAGAAAACCCTGCTTCACCAATAAAGTGATCCCTTGAAGTTTGAATTTTACTTATATTTTACTAGCACCAATTTGTATAAAAAACTCTAATAAACAAAACTTTCAAATACTGTTTTCATCTGTTTGAATCTATTGCAATAAATATTGTATTATACAATATAATTTTTTGGCTATTAAGTATGAAAAAAAGTAAATCTAAATAAACATAATAAATAAAATACGTAATACTAAATAATTAAAATAATTTGTTAAAAATGTTATTATTATTTATTAATTAAATTATTTTCCAATAAATTTATTATCCTACTTACAATAAGTGCTTGACGCCTATGTATGACGCTTATGTTTAACAATCGGAAGAAAGTGCTTCAATTAATATTTATATTATTGAAGATTAGAAAATATGTGATTTTTTGTTTAACACAAATGCAAATCAAACTGTTACTTTGCAACAACAATTTATTTTTGCTGTTGTGTATATTTTTTTTTGTATTCAATGCTTTGGTTTTTTTTTTAAATTTAGATGTACAAGTTTTAATATAATTAAAATATTCAAATATTATGTGCAACAGAACTGTTGGATATTTATGTAAAAAATATTATTTTGTGTAACAACAAGTAAACTTTAATAAGGATAGTTCTTGGCGAACGTAACCACATGCGATGATGTTTTTAGTTATTTTAACTACTTTAGTGAGAATATAAATATGAAGCAAAGTTGGTGCGAGAGTGGTATATGTACCCTCTCTGCTAGTGTGCATGTATGTACGTGTGCAAGGGTGTCTGTATGCAAGAAATAAATATGCATGTGAAAGTTTGAGAAGCGTAAAGTTGCCTCATCCTGAAGTTAATTACGTTAAGAGCGAGCACCGCATTTAATACATATTTAATAGCGATTGTTTTTCTTCTCGCATCTACACTCAAATTGTACACTCGCGCATAGAAGAACACACGTGTGCATTCAACTTTTTACTTCAGTTTTCATTCCGGCGTGTATAAAGATCAGGACGAGAGCAGTGAGCGCGAAACTTTTGCCCTTAATAAAGTATTAACATGATCCTTTATAAATTCAATTCACTTCTTCTGGCCCACTATTCCCCGATGCTCAATCCCTTAATAATTAATCACCTCATGTTGCATGCAACTCGTAACACACAGTTACATATACAAGATATACATCCAATCTAGCGCCCCCTCAATAAATCACATCGTTAATATCGACGCCGGTTCAGGTACGAAAAGGTCCCTTATTTATAGTTCAATTAGCTGAATTAATAAGTCCGCGAAGCATTCATAAATCCACTGGCTGGCTTTCACGAAAAGCTCTCTTTCGCTATCCACTTTCTTTTTATTACTTATTTTCGAGTTTAATGCTTTCAATTCATTAATTTCAAAATGGGGAATTATACGAGTCAAATGTTACAATAACATGGATTAGTACATCAATGCCTTTTACAGAAATTAACAGGAATACAACTTATAAATATATAATTTTATTTAGTGATTTCTAATTAAATGTAATATTTGAGGGCGGAAAGACTCAGTATCTTCTTGTAACATTTGATTTAGTTCAATATTATTGTATGTATTTATATCTGTTTGAGCTTGGTATAATACATATTATTATTATTGAAATAATATTGATGGTTATTAATAAATATTAAATCTTATTGCATATATTTATCATAAAAGTTTGAAAAACCGAAGAAAAACTTAACATTGTAACCTTTTTTTTCGGAGGAGTGGAAACTTTCAAAGTGGACCACGGCTGGAGCAGGAACCGTGGTCCTGTGCGATTTCTACGCACTAAAACCACTCCCCCCTCAAACAAGCACGCAGGACCCGGAGTTATCCATTGGCTTTCTGACCATGCTGTTTTTTTGTGCATGTTGAACGAACTTCCGTCTCTTTGCTAGTCATCTGTCGTGTAGCTAGTCTGCGCTCTGTTCTTCGAGTCTGTGATGTCTGTGATGTACGCAGCTATGATGTTCCAGCTGTCTTCGCTTCTGAGCATGTTGTTGACCAGGTTCTCTGGTTCCAGCGACTCTCCTAGCTTTGCCTCAGCCTCGTGCTTCAGAGCCGCCCACCTGTGGCATATGAAGATGGTGTGCTCTGGGTCGTCGTCCTCCTCGCAATACCAGCACTTTGGGGCGGTCTGCTTCGTTATAAAGTGGAGGTACTTCCCAAAGCAACCGCCTTCCCAAAGCAACATTGCCGCCTTTCTCTGTGCTCAAATTGGCGCTTAACATTATAACCTGAGTGCTAGCAATATTTTCCACAATTCAATGAGTTAAATAATCAATATATCAATACCATAAAAATATAAAAATTTAAATGATTTTTATTACAATATAAATAAGTAAATATCATTCTATATTAAATATAAATTAACCACAATATTTTCAAGAACAATTATTATAAGAGGTATTTTTTAATTACACCCATACCTCGCTATACGACCTCTCTTTATACGGCATTTAGCTATAACGGCCCTCTTCGATTAAGGCATGTTTTCGATTTACGGCCCAAAATGTTTCATTATAACGGCAAAAAAACTTTTTGGATGTCGATATACCTACATGTTGTCAATCTTGTACAAGCGCAATAATTCATTCGTTATACGGTTTTTCGCTTTGCGGTGAAGTTGCGTGGAACGTATCTAGGCCATAAAGCGAGATATGGTTGTAGTAACATTGAAATAGGGTATTATTTTTTGAAGGAAATCATCGAAAAATCACATAGTACTTACATGATGATCATTAAAAATGTGACAAGGATAACACTAGAACAAATAAATCGTAATTTATGTATGAACATTTACAACATTTTTATTTTACTTTTCAAGCATTCTGTCGGGCCCCAGGATGGAATATCTCTGGACACTTGTGGAAATATCTTGTTGTTGTCGATGTGGAATCTTAGTGGGTTTTTGGTATGGTATGTTCTAGTCAGAAGTCAGTCTAGAAAATAAGTCTTTATTTAATACAATTATAATACTACCTTCCAGTTGCTTCGTTGAGAGTTTTTTTTTGTAGGGGAGAGGAAACCTTACATAGGGACCACACGTGGAGTCGTGGTACTGTGGGATTCTTACCCACTAAAACCTCTCCCCTT
>JAFMTC010000910.1:115143-146881 GCA_018845635.1 Nicrophorus orbicollis | reverse complement strand
CAGGAGTCACAGTGTTGGGGTACGCGGATGACCTGGCAATCTTAGTGGTCGCAAAAACCGAAGAGGACTTGATGGAAACGGCAAACCTAGCAATTGCCAACATACAAGCCTGGATGAGCAGCAACAGCCTTAGCTTGGCACCTGAAAAGACAGAAGCAGTACTGCTGATACGAAGAAGGAAAACAAGACCGATAACCTTTCAAGTCTCGGAAGCAGTCATCGTGCCTCAAAAGTCGTTAAAATATCTGGGGGTGACGATAGACAGTTGTCTCTCCTTCGGCCAGCACGTCACCAATGCAGCACAACGGGGAGCATCGACCTGCACTGCAATAAGCAGGCTGATGACATAACCAGACAACTTGGTCAACAACATGCTCAGAAGCGAAGACAGCTGGAATATCATAGCTGGGTACATCACAGACGTTATGAGAAGAAAGGAGCAAGACGAAAGAAAGGCTCAGCTCGAAGAACAGAGCGCATACTAGCTTCACGACAGATGACGGAAGTGCGGAGCAATATGCATGAAAAAACAGCATGGTCAGAAAGCCAATGGGTAACTCCGCGTCCTGCATGCTTGTTTGAGGGGGGAGTGGTTTTAGTGCGTAGAAATCGCACAGTACCACGGTTCCTGCTCCAGCCGTGGTCCCTTTTGAAGGTTTCCACTCCTCCGACAAAAAAAAAGATGTTAAAAAATGCGTTTAATTCATTGGCATGAAAGTATATAATGGAGGTGATACAGACACGAAATCCGTTCGCGAAATCCAAATTGGTGCTTTGGTATTAGTCCACTATCCAGCATCCATGGCTGCAGTGTTCGGAGGAAGAGTTTTTCGAACAGCTTGGACAAGACTGGTAGCAGATTAATGGGTCAGTATGAAGTCGCCACATCTATTGATTTTCCAGGCTTAGCAATCAGAATTATTTGTGCCACTTTCCATTGAGCAGGAAAAATGCCTAATCTAAGTATAGCATTAAAGATTATTGTGACCAACCTAATGCCAATGACTGGAAGATGGCCCAGAACCACCGCCGTAATTAAATCATATCCTGGTGCTTTTTTCTCTTCGTCTTGTTTATGGTCTTCTCTACTTGAGTCACATTGAAGGGAGCAATGGGAGGTGACATCTGGTAAGGGGACTCCAGGAATTTTTGAATGTCACTTTCCTCTTCATCATTTAGTTCTGAGGGGAAAGGCTGAAATATATTTGTTAGGTGGCTGGCAAATAGCCTTCTTCTTATAACTCCTTGCCCAGCTAACAACCGGTTGACGAAGAGGCGACTCTCTGTTTTGGTCGTATTATGTGTTTTGTTGCCCTCCACTATGAATATTCAGTAGCTTCAGACAAATAAACACAGCTAAATGTGTCATACCAGGAAATAATGCCAAAGAAAGCCATCAAATACCTTGGGGTCACCATTGATAGGAGCCGGAAATACGCCCAGCACATTAGGACAGTAACAACTGCTGTCAGCAAGCGAATGGTTAATAAGTGGGGGTTGAAATTTAGCAAGAATAGATGCGAATAGATTTAGCACAAGAAGGAATGAACGTGAAAAGCTAGAGAAGAATGCTAGAAACCGTGCAGCGAAATGGAGCGTTAGGATTTGCAGTGCGAACATAACAATTTCCCGTGATGCTGTTCAAGTATTAGCTAGTGTGCCACCAAGAAAATTCCTGGTTAGGGAAAGATGTAAGAAGCAGAGCGGGGTGAATAAGGAATATGACAGGGCCAGATAACTGCAAAAGTGGCAGGGAAAATGACATAGGTCGACTCGACGCCTAATTCTCGAAATAGGGCCCTAGATAAGAAGGAAGCATGGAGAAATAACTTACCACCTTAGTCAGACCTACTCTGAATATGGATGCTCCGGCATTTCATCGCGAAAAGGAGGATAAAAAATGTTGGTACTGTGAGGTGGACGACAGCCCAGAGCACACACTCTATAGGTGCAAGAGATGGATACAGATAAAGCACGTGGCAGAGTTTAAATAGGGTGTCTTGCTGGGGCGAAAGAATTTGTTGGCGAAATGCTGAAAATATTGCATCAATAGATTAAAACAAAATATAATTATATAATATTAATAATGAAATAAATGAAAAAAAAACAACGGTAATTTATAATAGAGAATCGTGTATGAAAAGTAAATTATATAATTAGATTAAGAAAAGGTGTAAATTTATACAAATCTAAAATTTCAATGTTCAAATCTAATTTTTAAAATATTATTAATCTCTATTTCTTAACAGATTTCTAATTGCATTTCTTTTTCATATAAAATAAATCTGGAACAGATTGAATGATTATGTAAAATGCTTACGTGTTAAAATATGCCTAACTTATAGTTATATCAGAAAAAATAAAACAACAATAAATTGACAAGTTGAGATCAAAAAGTAATGTTTATTGTAATGAAAATTAATGGAATTTTGAAGTAATATTTCAGTAATGCTTAATGTAAAAATGCTTTAAAAATATACACCACCTAATCTATTTAGGAAAACACTAATTTCCAAGCTCTATATATATCAATACTGAATAGTTTTTTTTATTATTAAATGTATTTTATAATCTACCAACAACGAAATCAAAAGATTGACAATTCCACAGTTTTTCGCTCAAGAGAATTCAAATTATTTAACCAGATTTCATTCAACCTATAGCTTTATTAATTAAAATATTAAATAATTGAAATTATGGTTTTAAATGTTTATTGGTAATTAATTTTTTTTTAATACTTTCAATTATTTTATTTTAAAAAATAAGTATTTACATTAATTTAAAATATAAAAGATTTAATTTTTCTGAAGTAAGAAAAACTCGATCTTTTTTTGCGATTGTCTAGTTCTTGATGCAACAAACGAAAAACGAAAAGTTGCAAGTTTAAACTGTAGTATCGAAATTTAAACAAAATGCATATAATATAATGTGATGTGTGTTTATAATACAGTGTGTTTCCTTCCTTTGAATATTTCACTGCAGAAATGCAATTTAGGTGGCCGCGGGTATTTGTCAACCGTGCAAACCGGAAATTCGCGTTTCCATGCAACCCTAGTAAACACCCTATCCTATATAACCCAACAACTGACGCCCATCCCCTATACATCGAGCGACAACCCCAAACAAAAACGATGCAATCAAATGCACGTAGATTACGAATTCAAAGTTGGAATAGAAATAAAAAAGAAATGAGAAGAAATAATTATAAGAGCCTTGTCGTCGGCAAAACAGGAGAATTTTCTGCTACACGAATTCTAATTAAACCGCTGTCGAAACCGGCCGTAATTGGTTTCCCCGATGCATTATTGACTCAGAAATCGATAATCCATACAACCATAATCAATCAAAGCCTCTCCTCCGCCTTCCTCATTCAATCAAAATATTCTTCCTATCGCCCCCGAAACCTGTAACGCAAAAATTTGTATTCTTCACTTTGTCGTAATTTATCATAATTCTCTGCGAATAATCGATCGAAAAAATACAACTGAGAATAAATATAAGAAAAACTGTGATATACAAAATATCCATATAAGTTCAAATCAAAATTTTTACCATTATGTAACAATACTGACGCCAACAATAATTTCTTTAAACATTATTGTATATGTAATTATAAACTCGTTTATAGCTCGAGGTATGTTACTTGGAATTGGGTAATTTCAAATTCGATATTATTCAAAGGAATAAAAAAAATCAATAAATTGTAATGTAAGATATTTATTAAATGAATAATATGTTTTTTTTTTCATTGCATTATTTATGAGAGCTTCTTGGGGATGAAGCCGCATACAAATTTATATTTTAACACTTTAAAAGTTAAATATCGTGTTAAACATAAGCAGGTACATTTAATAACGTATCATTTGATATGTTATTTATTAAAAAGTAAATAGTGAATGTTAGTAAATATATAGTTATTCCTGTCAATTCGAAAAATAAGTATATATTTCCCGGAGAAGTACAGATTGGCTATATACTATACATAGCCAATAACAGCAAAGTTGTGCTATGGATATAGACTTACTGCAGAATTAAAAAATGAATAAAATAAATAATATTTGATTGTTACATGGATAGGTATATACCAGACATGTTTATTCAGAATTGGTTAATAAAACAATAAAATCACGACTGGAATTAGTGATACTCAACTCTACAATACTGGAAGGATTAATGAAATCAACAAGATAAACAAAGTATATTTTTGAAGGAAATAGTAGAATATAGTAAAATCCGGAGGAAATCAGAAAAGAAAAACTGAGTAAAGTTTACATGATATGTGACCAATTTCACATATCATTTGAACTTTATTCTATTTTATCTATGAATATCGTCAAAATGCTATCGTCATTTGCTAATAATTTACATATTGTTGTCTGATTAATATGTTTTCTAGTAATAAGAAAAACGATGTCAGAAGGTCAACAATAGAATTGAAGTCAACAATTACAGAGGTTCTAAGTAAACTGTGATGATTAGAAAATTTATTTGACGATCACAACATTTTATTATCTGACCTCCTACAATCCAAACATCAAGATTGTAATTATTTTATTGGTAGCCATGGAAAATATATGAAACTAGCTTTATACGATATTGCTACCAAAACAAACAATTGATGTATAAAATATAATGTAAAAGCTGATTCTTGATAAACAAACTCATCAAATATAAAATTTTCTTACCTTAATCTTAAACTTTCGCTTCCTATAAATATATAATCAGCTTTGTATTAAATTATTTCAAAACTATTCAAGTTTAAAAATGTTATTTCGTTGTGTTCAACCATTATCATTATTATAGTCATTATATTACTATAAATATTTAGTCTTATAATTTAATAATGTTTACTATAATTATTTTGTTATTCCCGACCGATTATCTTAAACGAGTCAACAATTTATTTAATAATATGACTACAGACCAGTATCCAGTGATTATTTTTATCACTATCCACTGTTAGGACTAGAAATCTGCACATCAAAGTAGGTAAATTTCCAGCCCCTACCATCAAATATTCTGTACTCGATTCAGTTTTATAATTGTAGTTAGACTTTAGTCCTATTTAGTCCTTAGTCTTCGTTTTAGTTTTAGTCCTAGTCTTAGATTATTTTATATTTTACATTGACCAACCTAACCCTAATTCCTTAATTACGTAATAAAGTTATTATAGAACCAATTGAAAAGTCTCCATTAAAACTATATTAAGACTGAACGAGAATAACACTAGACATTAGCCAATAGTCTCCAGAGAATTCAATCCATGGGATGTAACAATTTATATAATAACCTATGTTTACTACAATAATTGCATGAAGAAAATACAAACTAATAATGTAAATATAGAGAAAACAAAAAGAAAATATTTATTGCTCTTTGTGAAAAGGGCTATAGGCCATATGTCTTTCTGCACGGAAAATAAATCAAATTTGATAAATGTGATCCAGAAAAAATATACCAAAGTTAAAGCAGAAGTTCAATTGGTGCAAACATTTACACGAAACGGATTTTGATGGACAATTTAACTAAAACTTTACTATATAAAATTCGTTCAAATGTCAAAAAATGTGCTTTTCAATTAAGAAATGTAAACAATTTGTAAATAGAAGTATTCTTATATACACTCTAGTGCTACGTTTTTCAATATGTGAAGTAAGGTTTAGTCTAAGGGGAGGTGTGAATATTAGTCACAGTGAGTAATTTTCTAAATAATGTAATACGTTTATCTGTAAGATATGAAAGAAAAAATGAAAACATATTCTTATTTACTACTAAAACTTAATTATTAGAAATAGTCATATATTTGTTTTGTGCCTTCTGGATGCCTTGTATCATATATAGAGTAATTAGGAATTTTCATTACATCTACTTTTTTATCTATAAGAAATGATTTTGTTTCTTGTCTGTGTTTATTCAAGCCATTTGCGTTCCATATTACTATTCTTAGGAACTTATTTTCCATTTTGATTAATTCTATTGGCATTGCGACATGTGGTTTATCATCATAAATTCCATGAATTTATAGAATTTGTTTTCCAGATTTTTAATCTTTGTTCTATTGTCAGAGGGGCTGTTCCTTTTCCTTCATTTGGCTGGTTTCTTTTTTTGGTACTGATAACTTAAAATGAAAATTATTCACACATCACTAAAGTGATTGGGAAGGTCGAGTAGTTTCAATCCTTTGGAAATAGGATTTCTCTATTTTCTACTTGACTCTTGAAATTAGAAAGGTTGTTGTTGCAAAACAACTTCATGTCAGTTGATATGACTTTTCTTTATTAATAATTGGTGCTATCCAACCAGTTGCCAATATTGCAGAGGGAGGTGGTACTTGAAAAACAAGTAATAAGTTTAATTGATTTTGGATATCAGAAATGCCATATATGGTAACGTATAGAATAATTCGTGAAGCAATTAAGTTATAAGGTAGAGGATAAACTGTTATTAATCAGCTGTAAATGCGCAATGTCATTCTAATGATGATTCAAGGTTAATGACCTGTAAAAATTTCATATGTGATGTAATTGCAGCACGAAGAAGTGTTCCACGTATACTTTTAGAAAAGGTATGAAATAATACATTTTATATTATATGGGCTTTATATCAAAATAAAAATTTAAAAAATCTCCTTAGTAAGCAATTTAATAAAATATATAATTCGAAAAAGTATAATCTTGACTTTATCACAATTTTTAGCAAAATTAATTACAAAGAATATATGAAAAGATATAAGAATGTGTAGCATATAATAGATGGATTTTTCTATAACTCTTTCAACTTGTTTATTTTTTACTTTATTTTCGCTGGAGGATGATGTGTGTGGATGATATGCGCGGTTCGCATACATATTTAAAAAAGAGATTTGCATCTGTGTGTTATAAATATGCAAAAATCCCGGAGTGAATGCATTAAACTCCGGATGATTGCAAAAGGCGTTTTCTGTATGATATGTTTCCCCACTTGCTGGCGATGCGGCATGTGTTAATTGCAAACTCAAACTACCGAACTAGAACAATATCTACCATAAATAAGTGAGCGTATATTGCACGTGGGTTAAAACATTAATATCAGGTTTCTGCAAATATCTTACATGCAATAAAGATTAAATTACTACACGCTTCAGTTGGGAAGTGCATATTTGTCATTGTGGAAATGCATGTAAAAACTGAATATACATTCTGCAATATCGAAATTATTATTTTTTTCATAAATTATAAATTATAGCTTTTTTTCTATAGTATCTGTTATTATTTACAATCTATTTTATAACAAAACATTCAGTAAATGGTTTAACTACATGGACACCATGTTTGCTCTAATTACCCAGCTTGTTAAGGCAAATTGAATTTTAAAGAACTTAAAATAGCAGCCTGGTACGCCAACGGCTTGACCCAACACATCAGAGAGGTGACATTGTTTATAAGTGCGAACAACTTAGACATTTTCCTGGTATCGGAGACCCGCTTCACGGTTAGAATCATCCCGACGGTACTGCCCATGCTGGAACAGCGCTAATAATAAAGAATAGCATCAAACACCATGCGTTGCCCAACATCCAGGAGGATCACTTGCAGGCGACAAGCATTGTTGTGGAGGACTGGAGAAGTCCAATTACAATTTCAAGTATATACTGCCCACCGAAGCACAAGAATAAGATTAATCATTTTATTGCATTCTACGATTCCTTGGGTGGTAGTTTCATTTCCGGGGACTTCAATGCGAAGCATACCATGTGGGGTTCTCGACAAATAACAACCAAAGGTCGAGAGCTGCTTAAGGCTATACAGTTGCGCAACCTCACGCACGTGTCCAGCGGTAAGCCGACTTACTGGCCAACAGACAGGGTCAAACATCCAGATATGTTGGATTTTGCTATCGTGCGGGGTATATCCAGCAACTACATCACCAGACACCATTCCTCAATACATCTGACACTGTCCACGAGAATATTGAAATGAACAAGACCTTCAATACTGAGTACAAGCAGATCTGATTGGCAACAGTTCAAAGCCTACCTGGAGTCGACATTAACGACAGACATTCGACTAAAATCAGAAGAAGATATGGAAAACGTTATTGAAAATCTAGCTCGATCCATCCAAACAGCTGCATGGCAGGCCACACTTGTGCCGTCATCTGGTACAATTGCATATAAGTGTCCACTAGGTGTCCGTAACCTAGTGAAAGAAAGGAGAAGGCTGAGGAAAACTTGGCAAATTACTCGCTATCCGGAGAACAAAACTCGCCTCAACAGAATAACAAGACAACTGAAGCACTTACTAGAACGAGAAAGCAACGAGGCACTGCACGAATATCTCGGTAGTTTGTCTCCATCTGTGGCTGATAAATATTCTCTATGGAGGGCAACCAAACACGCAACACGACCAAAACAAAGAGTCGCCTCTTCGTCAACCGGATTGCACCTGGGCAAGAAGTGATAAGGAAAAGGAAGAGCTGTTTGATAACCATCTAACGAATATTTTTCAGCCTTTCCCCTCGGAGCTAGACGATAAAGAAGAAAGTGATATAGAAGTCCCCTTACCAGATGTCACCTCCCATTGCTCCCTTCAATGTGACTCAAGTAGAGAATACCATAAGCAAGACGAAGAGAAAAAAGCACCAGGATATGATTTAATTACATCGGATGTCCTAGGAAACCTTCCAGCCATTGACATTAATATTCAACGTAATTCTCAGATTAGGCATTTTCCCTGCCTAATGGAAGGTGGCCCAAATAATTCTGATAGCGAAGCCTGGAAAACCAACAGATGTGGCGTCTTCCTATCGACCCATTAGTCTGCTACCAATACTGTCCAAGCTGTTCGAGAAACTCCTCCGACGACGACTGCGGCCTTGGCTGCTGGATAGAGGTCTTATACCAGAACACCAGTTTGGATTTCGCGAACGGCATGGTACCGTGGAACAGGTAGCATCGTGCAGTTGATGTTATTGGCCGGAGTCTAGAAGAGAAGAGATACTGTTCTGCCGCTTTCCTCGACATCTCGCAGGAATTTGATCGAGTTTGGCCAGAGGATTGCTATTCAAAATAAAACAGTATCTCCCACATGAGTACTATATAATATTTAAATCTTATCTGTTTGGAAGACTCTTTCAGGTCAAATATAAAGATGAACTGACGACTCTACGTCCAATCCTTTCCGGAGTTCCGCAGGTAAGTGTGTCTGGACTACTACTGTACTTGATACTGCCGGTCTTCCAACTTCTGAGCAGGTCACAGTGGCTACAATTGCTGATGACACTGTTGTTATGGCATCCCATCCAAGCTCAACAACAGCCTCACAAATGCTCCAGGAAAGCCTGAACAACGTTCAGGCTTGGTAGCTCGGAAGGTGGAGAATGAAGGCCAATGCGGCCAAGTCAGTACAAGTGACCTTTACAATGAGACACGAAACTTGCCCACCCGTATCATTGAACGGCCGTGCCATACCGCAGGCTCAGGATTCTAAATATCTGGGTATGCATCTCGATAGACGCCTGACGTGGAGGAAACACCTACTAACAAAGAGGAAACAGCTGGACCTGGAACTAAAAGGGTTGTATTGGCTAATGGGAAAACACTCGCCATCCTCTATTGAGAATAAATTACTTCTATATAAGACCATCATAAAGCCTCTTAAACTTACGGTATGCAACTTTGGGGCTCTGTCTGCAATTCAAGCATTGATGCGATACAAAGGTTCCAGTTTTGTTACACAAAAGTCGATCGATTTCTGGAATTTTTCTTCTATCTATCGACCAACGATTGCTTGAATGGTTTGATTCATTTGGTTCATGAATATCCTCATTTCTCCCATCAGTTCCACTAATTTCAGGATCAAGCCTATTAGAGTCTCCATTATGTATGTTTCACAGTATTTTGGACTGTCTTCTTTATAACTATTATTACTTTCTTCTACCTGCTGTTACTCTAGCATAAGAAGGCCTTCCAAGTTGTTCACGTCGGGGCCATTCTTCATTAACCAATATGTCCTTATTCTTATTTGTGGATATAACTTTTGTCTGATTTTCTTGAAAAACAAAATCGGCCAGAGAATATAATGAAGTCGCAAACATTGTCTGTACTATATAAACCTCTTTATTCATAAAAAAATGAACTTATTACTGGGTCTATTCAATATTATTGTAGTATGAAGTTTATTCCAATAATTTCTACTGTTAGATCTTCAAAAGGAGGTAAACTGCTAAACTTTTGCAGATATATTTCGCAATTTCTATAAAATGTACAAATAACTTTTTGCTTTTACAGTTGTAGGGATGAAAGTACAAGCTAGTTCTAGTACATAAATAAATCTTCAAGATATTTTAGTCGCATTTTAAGTAGTTCTTAGTTCATAACCAGATGTCGAAACATATTATTGATCTCAAAAATAACAAAATTATCATGAAATCAGAGATTATCGCAAATTGCCCGATCGAAAGTAAAAGGAAGTTATCTTTACCCAAACGAAAGCTGAAAAATTTCAACAAAAGTATTAAATTACAGTGCTTAGAAAACACTTCAGAGAAGGCGGAGATATTAATTGCAAAATATGATAAATACGAAAATGTGAGTATTGAAGATCCACAGATATCAATTAATAGACAAATTTGGTGGGATAACAAACTATTAAACGATTTAATTGAGAAGAAACAACAACCAAACAAAAACGGAAAAGTAACAAAGCCTATAAATATAAACAATAAGAAATATGAAAGTTTGAAACTGGCGAAAAATACGAAAAACTTATAGCCCATCAACCCACTAAATATAAAAATGGATATCGTTGAGATGAAAAATATATTAAATAAGGTAAATGAAAATAAGATAGCAAGTGAAAATGTAAAAGCGGAGGAATTGAAAAACTCATTGCCTATCAACTTAAACCAAATAGATATGAATGACATGAAGAATAGTTTAAATATAGTAAAAGAAATTGAATTGAAAAGAAATTAATGAAGGATGTATGCACAACGGATAAAGTCTACAGACAATGATATAAATATAGTTTAAAATGTGAAGAAAGTAGAATTAGAAGAATGTAGGTAACAAAAATATATTTAGACTAAGTTGAGACCTCCCAATGTAAAATGGTAATTAAATTTTGTCAATATTATTACAATGAATAAAATACAAATAAAGAACATCATACGTATTATCTTTAATAAACTTGTTCTTAAGCGAATGTGTTAACATTTTGGTCGTATGGTCAAAATTGTAGAAGATACAAAAGTTGGTAGAGGAAATTTTGAAAGGTTGTAATTATGAAGAAGTTAAATAGTGTATTTCAGTGACCAGATTTCTGAAAGAAGAATAACCAGATGGAATTATAGAACCATAATTGTAGATGTTCTATGTTAAATAAAAATAATAATTTAATATATAACCTTTTTATTTTATTTGAAAACAACCAGACGATATTCCTTATCAAGTTAAGTTATTTTATTTTATTAAAAAAATAACCTTACTAAATTAATTCTACACCAGATTTCATGGTTCCTGAAAATACTTTCTAATTCATCTCGTTTTATACAGCGGTAATAAAGGTGGAGCAGTGCTGTTCCAAACGATCGAAAGGATCAAAGAGATTGTCCAGAAGGAAGACAATTTCAAGGGTAAAAAATAAAAGAACATCAACAGCAAATCTAAAACGGACAACAAACTGAAAATAATGGGAAAGGAGAGCAACGGAATATATAATATTATCCATGGAGAGATCATCCAAGACAGGAAGAGCATCTTCCAGATTCACGTGTGTGTTATTCATTCCGAGCAAGGCGTCAAGTAAGTAGCACCATACTGAAAGTGCTCATTTCTAATTGACCAAATCTTTTATTTATTCCAGGAACATTTTGAAGCAGCTGCTTTTTCAAACGATCGAAAGCATCAAAGAGATTGTCGAGAAAGAAGACAATTTCAAGGATAAAAAAGACAAGAACGCGAACAGCAAATCTTAAACGGACAACAAACTGAAGATAACAGTAAAGGAGAGCAAAGGAATATATCATATTATACATGGAGAGATCATCCAACACAGGAAGAGTATCTTCCAGAGTCACGCGTGTTTTGTTTATTATTTCATGCAAATATTTATTGATTATTTCCATTGTAGGTTTTCACGGAATTAAAGCTAAGCGGTCCGTGGAATATATTGGATTGGCAACTAAGTCATTACTGATTTAATCAATAGGTGGTCTTAGTACATTAATTAGTTATGTAAGCGTATTTAAAGCATCTAATCTATATTGTTTTCTTGTTGTTTGGATTTCCACGCTTAATTTAGTAAAAAAAATGTATCGAATATTTAGTTTTATCTTTCTCCGAAATTAAAATGGAAGAACAGTCGTGAATTTCAGACATATTTTATTGATATATTTCCGAAAAGACAACAAGGAGTACGAGGCGACGTTTATGAGGTAAAGTACTGTGTTAGGAATATATACTTCGAACCACTCATATGCTGGGAAACCGATAGATGTCGCTCTCAGGACAGGCTATGCTACCAACAAGCCACGCATCACTTGAACCTAGGAGGAGACTTAAAGCAGATCCAAGCGACAGATGTGGCTCGCGCACCGAGTATAACACATCTATAGCGCGCTCTGTCAACGGCACTACTTCCTGCAGAAGAGCTATCAATATAAAGATCTATAATAGAGTTGTATTATTTCAACATCCTGACCACCCTTCCTAACACTTGCTGTTAAGAATATCAGCACTACGGACCACTTGTATGCGGAGGCACCAATAGAGGGCGCTCCAACAGATGACTATACCACCAACAAGACACGCATCACCAAAAACTCTGAAACCTAAGACGATACAAAAAGCAGATCCAAAGACAAAAAATCGTTGTATATGTGGCACTCATGTTTGCGCAGGTGTTAAACACATATTTGGCATAAGGAAATAGGACAAGACTTTCAACGAACCCATTTTTGAATTTTTTTCACATGCGCATAAATAAAAGCATTTCGCGCATGCGCTAAAAATTCCAAATTTGTAATAAGACAATAACATGAGAATACATATTTTTGCAAATGTATTTAAAAAAAAACATACCCAAGTTCTCGAACCTAAATACAAACTAGAATAAAGATGGACAATTGATAAATAAAAATATCATAAATAATAATTAATAAACATTTATTACAATGAAAACTATGTTACAGAAACAAATAAAAAAATATTAATACAAAAACAAATAAAAAATAAAAAATATATTCATACAAAAAGAATTATTGATGCAGGGCAAAAGGCACCAATTTTTCTCGAGCCTTAGGTCTTTAAAGATTTGATTTTATGGCCTGTGCATTTATATATTCCTGACCTATGGCAACTATAAACTGTTCGAGAATGTGTGGCATTATTATGGGTACCATGAGATGCAATGAATGATACAGTTTCTTTTTTTTCAATCTGTGTCTTCCAGGTTTTGAAGTCTTCAATAGTTGCAAATTCCTTTTGCTCAATTTGCAGAACTATATCGTGCACAGAAGTGAAATGATCAATCATCACCGATCTGATACCATTGAAAGAACATTATTATGTTTGTTGAGTAATGTATTGTTTGGGAAACTTTTTAAGCAAATCTCACAATTATAAATCAACTTTGGTGGAAAAAAATCATTTAGCTTATCTGCAATATAAATAAAATTTACAATTTACAATGAACACAAATTTTAGGTTATATTTTACCAGGATATGTTTGTACATGTAATTTAAAGCTCCTCTTGGCGGTAAATGTTTTGTTAACACAAATACTGCAAAATAATCCTCCAGAAGACATCTTATAAACTTTATAATTCACAATACTGATACTCACACTGTCACACTGAAACAAAGGCTGACAATGGGTTGCAGAAAATCCCCCAATTACCTATTTTGAAAAGTAAACAATTTTTAGCGCATGCGCGAAATGCTTTTATTTATGCGCATGTGAAAAAAAAAACAAAAATGGGTTCGTTGAAAGTCTTCTAGGAAATAGGAGGGTTAAGTTTTACGACCGCCAGAAACATATAAGGGACAAACCCGGACAAGAAGCATATACGGCAGCAACACAAATATTATGTACCTATTTTGATATGTTAACTAAATAAATAAAGTTTCTATCTGGTTTCGCACCCATCGGTCGGTTCGGTTCTCTACTCATTCGTTGCTCGTCCATCAATCAGTAAGGTTCTCTCTATCGCCTTTATATAATATAACTGTTTCTGTTCCTTTGTCAACACTCTGTATCATCTGTGTAAATATACGACTATATATTTTGTGTATCTTGAGACTAATTCTCCATACACTTCATCGTCCTCCTCACCTGAATACATTTCGTCAAATATATTTTAACTAAGTTAATTGTTTAACACAAGATATTTTATATTATCCAATGACAATTAATTATAGTATTTAAATAATTTCTATAATTATTCTGTAATTGCTTCGCTTTTTTATCATAATTAAAATAACATTTATGAACGACATCAAAAAGTTTTTAAAATTTAAAATTGTGTCTTACATATATATTTTTAATTCCATGAAGTTGTAATTAATTTTATCAAAAATGGAAAATATAAAAAAATTACGATATGTTAATATTTTTTCCTACAGATTGCTAAAAATGTTGATCAAGTAAGAATTAAATTTATGTTAACAGAATGACATTGCCAAAATGTAATTCTCTTAATTTTTACAATTTCTACTATTCTGGAAAAAGGTGTGCTAAAATGCTAAAAAATATTATATTAATATACATATATGTACGATTTTTCTTTAAAAAAAAACATCATTGAAAATAGACTTTCATTCTGATTATATACATAGATTTAAAATTATAGCTTAAAAAAAATAATAAATAATTTGACAGAAAGACCCCAGTCGGGCTAACGTCCAATTTGGATCAAGAAGGATGTTAATAAAAATGTAGAACTTGACAATTTTTTGCTATGTGAAAGGTTTGACATTCATTTTGACGAAGAAAATGTATGAAACTATTGCTCACTCAATTAAAATTGTAGTATTCTTTACTGAACAAAGAAAAACAAAATTATTAGCGACGTATTTATTTGAATATTTGGGCAATATTTTTTTTTGTGTTTGGGTAATTAAATAAATTTATGGAAATCGGTAACATTTATCCTAGTTTTATTATTTGCTATATCAATATGATAAAATAATAAAATTATTTACATGATTATATGATTTATATATGCTCGATAGCCCTTTGACCAGCATTTTTTTGGTATAACGTCTGTTTTTATTTACAATCTATTTTATAACAAAACATTCAGTAAATGGGTTAACGGTTGACAAATGACAATTTAATATTGGATAGCGCCTACTGGCGGTTTTATCTTAATTGCTACTTAAATGTTAAATCTCAGTGGAAGGTCCAGTAAATTACATCGTTTCAGTCGGTTCGTTTTTAAGCTATTATCAAGAATATTGATAGCTAAGTCATTTGGATGTATTTCTAGCCTATTTTGGTATCTGCTACTATATTTCATAATGGCTTCCTCCACTGTTTCTATTTGAAGATCCTCGTATATTCTCCTGTTTGTTATGTACTATGGAGCTCCTATGATTCTTCTTAGGCTTTTCGACTGGAATCTTTGTATATTAACTATATTAGATTTGCTAGTGCTTCCCCACAGCTGTATTCCATAGGTCCAGACTGGTTTTTAAATTACCCTATAAATCAACAGCTTGTTTTCATTTGAAATTTGTGAGTCTTCTCGTAGTAGCCAGTACAGTTTACTGAACTTGATTTAAAGTTATTCTCTTTTTACTTGGTGTGATCTTTCCAGGTCAATTCTCTATCCAGATGCATACCCAAATATTTAACTTTATTAGCTGTCGGTATAATTTTTCCATTGATAGTCAATGGTGGGCAGTAGCCTTTTCTCATGGTGAGGGTAACATGCACTGATTTTTATTCATTAACTTTCATTCTCCATTTTTGAAGCCATTCCTGTACTGAGTTCAAAGAATATTGCAAATGATATGATGCACGTACTGCGTCTGCATCTGATGATAATATTGCAGTATCATCAGCAAATGTTGCAACAGTTGTTTTATCAGTTATAGGGATAACCGCAGTATATAATATATACAGAAGGGGTCCTAATACGCTTCCTTGTGGTACACCTGATTTGATTGGATGCAAATCTGTTACTGCATCGAACACTTTCACTTGAAATAATCTTGCTGTCAAATACTATTTATTGTACTACTACATACTACATACTATTTTCTAAAAATTGTATGGTAAAGCCTTCTTTAATTTATATTATAATCCTGTATACCACACTTTATCGAACGCTTGTGATACATCTAAGAATACTTCAGAGTAATAGCGCTTTTCTTCCAGATCCTGCCTTATTATATTAGTAATTCTATTAACTTCTTCTACGGTGCTGTGTTGATCGTGAAATGACTTGGTATTAGATCGTTGTTATTTATGATAATTTGTAGTCTATTCATTAATAACTTTTCAAATACCGTTGATATAATAGGAAGTAGGCTTATTGATCTATATGACTTTATATCTTTTTTAGCCTTTTCTGGCTAAGATAATTTGTGTTATTCTCCATTGAGAGAGAAAGTATCCAGTTCGTGAAATTGCATTAAAGATGATTGCCAATAACAAGATCCCTTTCTTTGGAAGTTCCATTAGTATTTTTCCACTTATTAGAACATATACAGGAGTCTTTTTCGGTTTTATTTCGTTGTTAATGAGTGTGGTAATTTATTTTGGTGATATTGGTGAAATAGGAAGAAACATCTGAAATGACGATGCCAGAAACATATCTATTTCTGATTCTCTAATTCTTGGAGTACATTCTGTTGCGTATGGTTGAAAGACTTTCTCGAAATGCTCGGCATATGTTTGGGTTTTGTCTTCATTACTTCTTGCCCATGTACCATTTTCTTTACGGATTGGCAGAATGTAAACTGCAGGTTGTTTAATTTTCCTTATCGCCTTCCACAAGGAGTATTCCGTAGCTTCCGTTGGTATGAGATTCTCCAGGTAATCTTGTATTGATTTATTTCTTAATCATGATGCGTGTTGTATAGCTTTTGTAAGAGTTTCCACAGCAGTGTCGATTTCTTCTACTGTTTTAAGACGAATATTTGTTGTAATGTTTTGTTCCAGTATACTTCTGAATGCTTTGTTGCATAAGGTTACCGCTTTCTTAATGTATACTACTGTTGAACTTAGACTGACGATGATTGGCGAATGATCAGATGACAGATCCAGGCATGATTCTATTGCTATGGAATTACTTGCAATTCCTTTTGTTACACAAAAATCGATCACTTCTAGGATTTTTCTTCTATCTATAGACTAACGATTGCTTGAATGGCTTGATTCGTTTGGTTTATAAACATCCTCATTTCTCCCATGAGTTCCACTAACTTCTGAGTCAAACCTATTGGAGCCTCCATTATATACGTTTCCTAGTTTTTTGGACTGTCAACAAGATATAATTACAATTATTATTGTCTTCTGGTGTTCTATCTATTGTCACTTCATTACGCAGGGTGGGCTGGATTTACTCAGATTATTGCGCCTGTAGTGATCTGGGTGCAATAAACCACGTTTCATTCAGTGTTCTAATAACTCGATAGTCACAGCAGATATCATCACATCTCTTCTTGTATTTAGAATCTCCTTGACTACCACGGTTCCTCTTTTAGTCGCTTCTTTGAACTGCCACGTTTATCAAGCCGTTTTGCACTTTGTCGGAATAGCAAAAGTGGATATTTAGCAGTCTCTTTGATGGATTGGTTGGGGATTTGTGCCCTACTCTGCAAAACAACATCCTTAACATATTGGTATACCATCATCCTGTCGATGCTTACCCCAGTACAACTGTACAAAACCGCAGAGTCTCGGTTTGATTATTGTTTTCTTGTATTATTAGCCTTACCTTATTTATAACATCATGACCTAAGATCATAAAGCGAAGTTTGGCACTACTGTACGAAGTCCTCGGTTTTCTCGGATGGAGTAAGTAGTGTTAGGTTTGCCTTTAGGTGAAATGGCTGAACTGTTTTCCGGGAGGTGAGGCGCTAAACAGCCTCCATTTCTGCCATCTCAGTGGTTCAAAGAGGATATGATGACGCGTCTTCTTCCACTCGGAGCAGAGCGTGGGGTTCCTCATTTATATTTCGTCTACCTACAGAGCCTGCGGATTAACTTAGTGAGATTCAAAATGACGGGGCAACAGTGAGAGAGTGGTGATAACTCTGGAAGGGACATTGTCGTCTATGGCGGCATGAATAGATTCCTGTAATAGTGTGATCAAAGTTCTTCCGGGGTTAAAATGACAGAAAGATGCGAAGGGAAGATAATTCGAGTTGAGCGATAATTTCTGTAGTGTTGGCATTTTTTCAGTATCTGGAGAGCATGGGGAATTCGTCGCTCGATGGTAGAGGAGCCGCGGGAGTTGATGAATGTGGAGCCGGACGAACGGAGTCGGATGAGTGGGATATTGTCTAGGGCTTGAAACTTCCATTTGGGTAGGTGATGATGTCATTAAGTTGGCATTGACGAGTACTGAATTCGCCTAGGGTGATGGAGGGGGTGTTGGAGGAAGCTTATTCTAAGAAGGGGAAGGGGAAGCAGTTTGTGGGGTCTGTTGTAGTTGATGAAAATATGAATTATGTGGTTCTGCCATAGAACTGAAACAGCGATAGTAGTAGGAGTCGATTACAGGTGTGATAGATGGGGAAGCGTCGGTTGACAGAGATGGCGACTGTGGTGTGGAGGTTGGATACTAGCTGAGCTTTGTTTATACAACCATAGATGTTGACGATTGTAATGTTAGGAAAAAGCTCCATGATGTTTTAACTCTATCGAGGAGGGCGGAAAGCTTGTTAAGTATATGAAATTTTAGAGGATGCCTTAGCCATGAGTAGAATGGTAAATGGTGGTAAGTCTGGGTTTTGCATAGTAATTCAGTGGTGCTGCCCGCTGATGAGGAGGTTTATTTTTCACCGTGCATGGAAAATAGGGGCAGGCTGGATGTTAAAAAGCCTGGATGAGTACCCGAGTATATACCATAAGTCGAGCTTTTTCCGCTGCTGAATTAGCTGCGTGGAATGCCAGATATCTTTTGCATTGGATTAGATGATTTGGAGAGAGATGCGAAGCTTCATCAACCATAACTGACAACATGTTCTGTTTTATTACTATTTTGTTTTTGTTCTATTCTCCTTGATAGGAGTAAGTATTGATAAAAGCATTAATAAGCAATGCATATACGAAGGCTAAGTGAGGATAGTGATGTTTAACTGAAGAAAACGAAATATGAAGATTATTTCAGCAAAATCAGGAAAGTCAATATACATATGTACACAATTAAAAGACATGTTTTTTTTTCTATAAAATTTTATTAGAATTATCGTTACTAATGTCATGCTGATTTGTATATATTTTTGTAAATTACATTTTTTTGCTGTCTAATTCTGGATAAGTATTATCTCGTGGCTGTTGTGATAATAACAATAAAAATATTACAAAAGCTAACAGCGAAACACAGGATCAGATGTTACGGCGCATCCATTTCGGAAACTTGCGGCGGTAATTTATTGCAGATGGTCATATTTTTTTATGTATGTGTTGCTTCATCCATCCGCTTTCGCGATATAAATTATTACAAATTGCAGCGCTTTGTCCGGCCAATAAAATAAAAGGAAAATCCGTTTCTGCCTGAGCGAAGAGAAGAGAAAAGAAACCAAACGGACAAAATACGAGCGGGAAGAGAGAGAGAAAAGGTCGGCGGCAGCAGCAAATAGGGGCGGAAGCGGCTACAAAAATGTGTGGTTCTTCCTTCGGTTAATTCGAGCCAGTGGAGAAGGCTCCACCGTTCACTCGACATGATGAATGGATTACTTCAGGAAACCACGACTTTGGCCGCCCGTGAAATGCAACCGTAACGTACTTCCTAACTTCATTAAGCCTCGGGAAACCTGGGATAATTGCGGTGTCAGGATATAGGAATCCGGAAGATCCGATCGACTCTCGCTAACCAGTAATTGCAAGATATTCGACGATAATCCTCTGAATAAGTTCGTAGCATCAGGTAACAATAGCCTGGATAATGGACGCCGCTGGTGTGAATTTTTTTTATTTGGTGATGTTGGTAGACGCAATAATATTTGGGAAGTTCAGTTTTAAGTTGCAGGAATTTCGTTTACTTGAAGCTGCGAAACCAATTACATCTCAAATAAACAGAGCCGGTGAGATGTTGAGAGAGTGAGAGAGCGAGGAGAGATTGAGTGGGAAAAAAAGGACATGACGTGAAAGGCGAAAGGATAGGGGAAACGAAAGAAGGAACGAGCTGAAAGATATAAGACGAGGAAATATTTGCCCTCGACAAGTCAAATAATATTGCGCCTCTTGTGTTCCAGTCGGCTGACATTCTCAAATATCGCACAAATTTCCACGCAAAGATATTTATAAATTTAAGCACAGTAAATTCATTACGCCTTATTCTCTCACCCAGAGGGCCGAACATATTACCTACAATGTGTTACACTTGTACAATTTAAACACGCATTCGCAAAAAAATATCTAACCGAGGAGCAAATATTCCATTGAAATTCTTGTTTACCAGAAATCCAAACACATTCCACTCATATTAAATATAACTTTACCAACATACTTTAAACATTAACGTTCATTATTTATTAAATGGGCAGAAAATAACCAAAGAAAATGCCTGACAAAAACCTTTCCTGGAAGAACACAAAAACAAAAATATCATTTTTATTTAATACAATAAAACCAATAGCAGTTCGTAACAGTTATTTTTTTATTTGTTTCATTATTATTATTATATAAATATCTTTTGTTTGTTATCAATTGTTATCACCCGTGCGATTTAAAAAATTAGACTTCCAGGTAATTCCTCATCTTATAATAACAATATTAGAGTGGCTAAATTTCTTGTTTCAAAATTATGCGCTAGAGCAAGCATCTAGCTAAGGTAGCTCAATTGCAGAGTTGTGAAGCATTAATCGGTGAAGTTACCGCTTCGACAAAATATTTTTCAGAATAGATTGTTTTCAGAATTTTCTATTGCTATTATTACGTGATGATATCGTTAGTTTTATATGGGCAGAAAGACTGTTGGCTGTAGCCCTTTGTAACAGATATAGCAGTTTTTTTAGATTAGTTTGATCATTACCATATACATATATCTTATTTTTCTCTCTGTTTGTAACTGTTATAATAGATGTTATATAACTATTATTATCTATAGCTCATTGACCAGCCTTTTCTTTTTATATTATTATTATGTTTGGTTTTATAATGCTAAACTTATATTTTGTGTTTAAAACTGGCCAATAAATTATATTACGCTATAAGTTAATTTAATTATTTTAATAATAAAGTTAAAATTATCTGTCATAATATTTCACTGGAGCAATAAACTATTCCAATTATTCATGTTCAAATTACACTGTTATTCTAATCATTGTTATTACTTTGCCTTAAAAATATTTTTTTTATTGCTGTCTAGTCGACTATTTTCGATGAATTTAAATATGAAATAATATTTACCAATGTAATGATACTTAAATTTACTTTTTATTATAGAATTTAATTGCATTGTAAAAAAGTAGTAGTTCGGTAAATAACAATTTACAAGTGTTACGGAGTACACAGTAAAAGTACCAAAAAATGTACAGAAAAGGCATCATATAAAGAAGTTCACTGACTAATCGAATGTAGATATTGAAAAATGGAAGCAGATAAAGATGGAACTTTACGTTCCATCTTTATCTAATAATATGAAGGAATTCAAGGGTATGAAGGAGGATCAACTAAAGTTTGGTGCAGGATCAGAGTTTTGAAGGGAGGCCGAAAGAAGCTAGACGAACGAATTTTGCCACAATCTCACGAAAATACAAACCAGATGATCAGCCTTGGATTCTCAAGTTATATGGTAGTACAATTTAAAGGTACTTGAAGGAGAAAATGAGACATTCCTGATCCAGTTTACGTGGAGATATTCACATTTCAGGTGTTAGAGAAGGTGGAGTCTCAGAAAATGCTGCGTACTATGTTTTTGCACATGCATCAAACCAAGTCATTGAAGTATTTCCATTGCATAAATGAAATGACAGAATAGCTATCGACCATTGGTTATTCCGCCCAAAACAAATTATTATTAAAACATAAAACAAAGAGTAAAGAGAACAATTAATAATCATTATTTACTGTTTCAAAGAGAAGTTTCTCAAAAAGTATATCCTTGTATTTATATCATAATTCTGATATAATACTAAATGTCCTTTATCCAATTATGACTATTTTATTTATATTAATTATATCTACTTATTTATATCTACATTTTTAACAATGCACGTTGCTCTGCGCAGTAGTTAGGTATTCCATATTCTATTTTTATATAGTTTTTTATTTTTCTTGAACTTTTCCATATTCTTCTCTTTTTTATGTTAGCCGACTATTTATTGTATTCTGTCATTCCTGTTACCAGAACACTTTTGTTTAGTACGGCCATCCTATTCCCCTCTGATCTTATGACGCTGCTGACAGGAGACATGAACGCACATCATCCAACTTCGCACCGATAAACTCGAGGGGGATCTCCATCTTCAAAAACATTTCGGATACCGAGACGAGCCTCTACTACATCCATTCTCTAACGCATTTACTAACGAACGATCCTTAATCGCAACGCCAGTGTATTGTAGCCGTGGACCTATCTTGACATGATCGGAGCACGATCCCATCTTCTTCGAACGCACCAACAACAGGTCAAAGCCCTGGGACAGAAGTACTGCTATAAGCAGGTAAACTGATAAATAAGGATAGGGACGTGGCCTAGCGTAGTAAGCTCAGCAATATCTGCCTCACGGACAACATCCTCTGGGGGCTACCGTAGCTGACGACGAAATACAAACAGCTCCCAGGAATCTCGAAGACTTGAGATGACACGAGCGAGACTGTGACAATACATAGGCAGAGCTATCGGCCGAGCACTATGCAAAGCATAACAGTATATATGATGCGACCATAGACACGGCGGAGCAGCGATCGATTAGCGAATAAATGAGAAGGTTCCTGGGGCTCTCTTGGCATCATGTTAATCCACTGGAAATCAATGACATGCTGGCTAGAGAGCTAGAAAAGTTTATTCTCGAGTCATCATAAAGTAAAGCACCCAGACGAGGACGCCATCCAAAACATCATCCTGAGAAACCTGTCGAAAAAAGAGAAGACCCTTCCTCGACCCGCGATAACGTCCATCATTAAAGGTGCCCAGTAGCAAGTAATGACGAAGCATTTGCAGACCACATGCAGAAGCAATGCAGGCCTAACTGCGTGAATGCTGATCTGGATCATATTGATATAGTCAGTGGTTATCTGAGTCGTATACTAATATGCTGGACGTAACACCGATCGAACCTGCTAAGGAAGTGCTTGGGATTTTCAAATGACTCGATATAAAAAATGCAGCTGGCACGGATGGTATTACCAACTTTGGCCTTAAATAACTCCCCAAAAGGACATTTGCATATATTCTTGCCATAATTAACGTTTACTTAAGATTCCGCTATTTTCCTTCGCACCGAAAATTTACGGACATGGTGTTGATTCCGACTGACAATTCCCACAAAACTTCAGACCAATCAGTCTTCTTCCCTGTTTGGCCAAAATCGTAGACAGAGTTATCTTAATAAGACTGCAGAATCATAAACTTGTTAAAAAATCATCCCGGACGAAGAGTTTATTTTCAGGAGCGGTCACTCTAGCACGGACCAGGTTCTGAGAGTCATGGAATACATCTCAATAGGATTAAACTGAAGGAAATACACGAGAGCTGTATACCTCACCATAGCAAAAGCATAACTACATAATTTTAACTTTATTCTAATACACAGCGATACAACCATCTTAGTGAGACATGCCAGCTCACTGCATGTTTCACATAATCACAAGAAGTTCTGGATCAAATATAAGAATGGTTGAGGCAGTAGAGAGTTGATGTTAATCCCGCGAAGAAGGATCGATCTACCTAAACCAGTCAGCATATGTAACACCGATATTTGAGTGGGAACCCAAGGCTAAATACATCTTAGTAATTGTAAACAAAAGATTACGTTTTATAGACCATATACATCATGTTAAAAAAATAAGGCCTACAGAATGATCCAGACGCTGTATCCGTTGAACACAAAAGCCCCAAATGTATTCTTATAGATAAATGACAAAATAAGTTTTTATACTCTGAAACAGATCATAGATCAGGACAGGATCTTCGACTGAGGTACGACCTGGGTACCGACTCACTAATTTCGACAGGTTCACATATGACAAGGTTTGCGTTATAGATACCAACCTTTGACCACGAAAAAAACTGATATTTTTAATATAGATTTGTTTCTAAGGTTTTGTTCCTTAACTAATGTTTTTTCACCTTCATTCCATAACATTTGTTCGAGTTTTCTCTAGAGTTTATTACAGTTGAGAGTTTTTAAAAAGAAATTGCATATTTCTAAGTCCTTAGATACTGTGTAAGAAAATATTCGAAATACAAAATATACCAAATTAATAATAATATCTAATATTTAGTAATTATTAATTTGAACTGTAATCTCACTAATTAAGAATATAAGTTTAAATTAATAAAAAGTATTTAATTAGTTCTATTTTTAATGTGAACAATTTTATACCAGATAAATACATTATTTATTTATTATAGAAGTTATGTTGGAACACATGATAACTCTACTCTATAAACTATTAAAATTACATATACTCGATATTTTTTATTTATGAAATCAATCAGTTTTAGACAATATAATTTAATTTTAAAACATATACATGCAATACTTTATGAATGTAATGTATTTATACGTACAATAATCTCAAATATTATAAAAAAATATGCATACTGCAATTAACAATAAAAAAAGCAACAATATAATTTAAAATAAAAAACATATTAAAATATATTGATTCATTAGGATATTTCAAATTATTTACTTTCTAAATCAAGTACTTAATATCTTTTCTTTGATAGTCATTTTTAATACTACTTTTTTAATGAATCAACAAACGAATATTTAGTCATATTTTCATAAATATGAGTTATATGAATCTTCAGTATATTATAAATAAGTTGATAAATAAGATGAATATTGGTGATAAATGAAAGAAATCTCCGTAGTCTAAAGATAATAGATATAATTCATCAAATTCTCAATTTATTTGATTTTTGTCATCTAACATATTTGATGTTATAGTTCCTTAATTTTGTAAATATTTGCAAATGTTTAATGGAAGTGTTGTCCATTTATGTTTATAACTTCATGGAATATTATTAATAGAATGAGTTAATTAGATGATATAGTTGTAGGTTATTTAGATTTTTGAAATATTTGATCAAATTCTTTCAGAAATTGCTGATGTTGAAATATATATAAGAGTAATCTATGATAATATGTTTATATAAAAATGTATGAATTCAAACCACCAGACGAATTTGATGCATTTGTGACTTATGTTATAGTTGATGTTATACTTACAATTGCAGGTAAATTTAATACAGAAGTGTTAGCATTTAATGAAGCTGAACTATATACATTACCATGTTGATTGCTATTTGTTGTTGATGTGATTTCTGATATATTTGATGATATTATTTCAGGAGTTTGTAAAGATACGGAAGTGTTAACATTGAATGATGTCGCTGTAACTGGATTATTATAATGATTTAATTGATCTATATTTATTGAATCTCTTGATGTATCTGGTAAATTGGAGGTTATTGATAAAAGTTGTTGTCTAACAAAATTTGCTCGTAAGGGATTGGAAATGTGAGAAATAGATGCACTAGTGCACACTACCGACGAAGAACTTGCGAAAGTATATATAGGTATTTGTAGCGAATTACTTACTTGTAATAATGATGAAGATATGAATTGTTTCAAAATAGGTATTCTTGTCTCAAAACATTTAAAGCAGTGATTATTAGTCATTATTACTAACGAAGATGATACGACATTGGTATTTGCAGGTAATTCTTCTGATGTACTTAAATATCTTAGGTAATTTAAAATATTAATATTTGAATTAAATGATTGAGAAACAGCCACAGAAGGTACATCACCAATTTCATTTGATGATAAATGATTGAAGCGTTCAAATTCTGCATTTGATGCAGTTGCATTTTCTGGGATACTAGTTGTTACTGGTCCTTGAGCTAATAAAGGTTCGACAAAATTAGAAATATTTAATTCTCGCAACCCACTTGTTGAATATGGTAATGTTGCAGTAACTGATGAACATAAACTACAATTTTGTGGAAGACCTAATCTTCTTAGTTCTGAATACCCATCTCTAATAGGTATTTCTATTCTCCTTCTATCGTAAATGGGTGGAAATCGTTCCAAGGGAAGAAATATGTGTTGTGTTAATCGTTGAGTACCTGTTGGAGAAGATGAACGTGGTTCTATTATTGGCCAATCTCCATGGTAACCAATTCGTGAATTGGAATTGCTCTCAGACGATGCTGAATTTGATCCTAATATTAAATGATCTGAATCGAATTCGTTCTGCCATACTGCCCTGAACCGTGAATTTGTATTTAATTCTCGGGTATAACTTATTCTTACGGGTTCTGGGATATTTGATGTCATTCTTGTAGTTTCTGGCAGGTATGAATTATTATAAGAAATATTTTCAGTTGATGATGTCAGTGAATTAGAATTGCTTTGATCGAAATCTGGATTTAACTCATGTAAGTCTCCAAAATTATAAGTTATGCGTTGAGGAATTGTTAAAGAATTATTAATAGACGACCATAGAATTGCTGTGTCGGAGTATCTATTAATTTCTGATGAAGAATCAAAGTGATGAAATTCCGAATTTAATGTTCTTGTGACTTCTGGAACAGTAGCTGTTACTAGTTCTCGAGTTACTAAAGGTGAGACAAAATTGTAATTATTCAATGACCCCGACGCACTTCCGATAGTTGTATTTATATTTAATTGTTCAGTGTTATGAGTTGATGTTGATGTTGTTGATGAAATAGTCTCATCCACTGCTATCGATGTATTATTAATTCGTTTGTTTCTAGCCAGTCCTAAAAATAATTGACTTTGATTTTCACGGTGTAATGTACATCTGCTATTTGTTAGAAACATTGAAAGAGATGAGATATTAGCATTTTCTCTCATTCCTGAAAAACGTGATATTCTTATAATTTCTGGATTAGTTGGTGTCATTGGTGCAGTGACCGGTAAAGATGAATTATTATTAAAATTATTTGCAGGACTAATAATTGATAATGTCGATGAATTAGAAATTCTTTGATTGGATTGTGGATTTAATGCATGTAATTCTTCAGGACTATATGAAATTAATCTTTGAGGTGTTGGTAAATAAGTATTTACAGACAATGGTACTGCTGAAAGTTCATATTCTGGATCTCGTTCTTGAGTTAGTAAAGGTGAGATAGTTGATGTCGTTGTCACTGTAGCTGGTGTGGATGAAATAGAAGAATTTACATAAACTGCTCTCGTATTAAGAATTTGATCGGTTCTACGCAGTACCATTAATAATGCATCTTGATTAATTCGATTATGGCAGTGATTGAATGTATTTCTGATATTTCTTAAATTCTGTGACAAAGATGTAATAGGAGGATTTTTATTCACTCTTAAATAACGCCTTATTCTTGTAACTTCTGGATTAGTTCGTGTTCCATTTTGTCCCGTTAACAATTCAGATTGATTTAATGATATGCGGTTTCTATTTGGTGCATTACTGATCATTGCTAAAGTAGTGTTTAATCTTAATAGAGAAGATCTGTTACAAGGATTACCCATTCGAAATGAAGGGTGTATAGCTTTTATTGGTATCAAACCAGGCATTTTACGAATCCTTGATTTTTTTGTTACTTCTTCATTGTTTAATGAAGATGATAACGAAGAATTCTCATTCAATACTGTTGATGTATCGATATTCTCGTATCTTCTTGATGAAGTTGATACAGATAGAGAACTATTAATAGTATTATTATTTGATGCAATTCTCGCTTCTGTGAAACTTTCAGCATTTAATAAAGTATTTGCATTCATTGGAGATGATGAACTTGGATTACTATTTAATGAGGGTTGTGATTCTATATTAAGAACCGTATCCATAGGTTCTGAATTATTGACATTTGGATTTGATGTATCCATGTCCTCTTGGTTATTTATTTCTTCAGGTTCAAGAAATTCTGTATGTGGCTGAGCTATTTCATTGGTCATTATATTTGTAACAGATTCTGAATATTCCTGTTCGTCACCAGAATCATCGTTGTTTCTAAATTCTTTCATTTTACAAATTAAAAACTAATTTAGCTTCAAATAAAATAATGTAAAACTTGGAAATAAAATGTATGTTTTTTTTTAATCAAAATCAATAAAACATTGTACTAGTTTATCGAAAAAATAAAATATAAATATAAAATATAACTTTTATTTATTTATTAAATTACCTTGATAATTAATATAATTCAATTATTTATTTGTTTTCGCTTTCGCTTCTAAAATATATATCTAATATATACTTTTTGTTTTTATAAAACTTGATTATTCACTATTTCATTACGTACTGATTGAAGCTAGTTAAATATAACCGAAAATATTTCTACAGTTGTTCAGAAATATGTTTATTCATCAACATTAAACTATCTTCTTAATTACACAAATAAACGTAAGCAAACTTAACGTAGTTATTGTTGAAAATGAATAAAATGTTTATGGTATATAAATAATATTCTTATTTATTCCATATTTAAGTTAAAAAAAATAACTGATATGCTGCAGATTAAAATTGTTACTTGCTGTTAAAAAAATAAAACCAGAAGAATATCGAAAAGGAATATATTTTAAGTGTATTTATAGAAATTTTTGAATTTCTATTCAAAATTGCTGAAAAGTTCTCGAAAAATAAATGAATAAAATATAGTGTTGGTATAATGAAATCTGATCAATATTTACTAAATTGGAGGTCAGTGCAAATGGTGTCTTGACCATTACAAGGTCAAAGGATCCTCACTGAACATAAATCGTTGGTAGATATGATTATTTGGTGCAGTGGCACAATCCATAATGTTGTACGCTGCTCCTATATGGGAAGAAGGAATGAGCGTCAAAAGCTACAGGAGAATGCTAGAAACCGTACAGCGAAATGGAGCAATAAGGATCTGTAGTGCCTACAGAACAATTTCCCGGGATGCTGTATTAGCTGGTGTGCTACCAATAGAACTCCTGGTTAGGGAAAGATTTGAGAGACAGAGCGGGGCGAATAAGGAAGATGCCAGAGCTAGATTACTGCAAAAGTGACAGGAAAGATGGCATACGTCGTAGGCCTTCACTCGACGCCTAATCCCAGAAATAGAGCCCTGGATGAAAAGGAAACACGGAGAAATGGCATACCACCTGAGCCAGGCTCTATCTGGACATGGATAATTCGGCAAGTACCTGCATTTCATACACAGCATACACTCTTTAGATGCAATAGATGGACACGAACGAAGCACGAGGCAGAGTCCAAACTGGGTGCCTTTCTGGAACCAGAGGGAGTCGTTGGCGAAATGATGAAGATCGAAGAGAGTTGGGCGACCATATCAGAGTATGTGTCGGAGGTGCTCTCGACAAAAGAAGATGAGCGGAGACTGCAAAGAGCCAATTAAGATAGTGGCAGTGGAGGCCAGCACTGATGCAAAAGATTGGAATCAGCATTGCAGCGGAGTACAAAGATACTGGACCTGGATGTTGAGGAAGAAGGGGAGAGGTTTTAGTGGGTAAGAATCCCACAGTACCACGACTCCACGTGTGGTCCCTATGTAAGGTTTCGTCTCCCCTACAAAAAAAAGATATGATTTTTAATGTTTAAATAAGAAAACTATAAATAACGGCCGGGCACTTGGAAGAGCGGTAGTATTTGGTCTCGTCTGCGAAAACTTCGATTAATAATTATAGTAATGCTATTTGTATTTGTATACGTTTTCCTTCTTCGTTTGTGCAATGAGCAGATTAATTCCCAAAAACAAAATTGATGTGGCCAGCAAATTCTTACCTTTTTTGACGAACGGTATTGTTATTATGTGTCTTTTTGAACATGATTTTATGCTCAAATACTAATATTGACCTTGACAAATTACTTCATTCGCAAAATTAAAATATATTAAAATACAAGATGTGAAATTCGAAACAAAGTTCAATTAAACGATCCTAATCTTGAAAACTCTAATTTAATCGAAAAGAATAAAACTGTGACGCAAATTTATCATTACAATAAAATATAAATTATTGCTTAACAATATAAAATGTATTTAAATAAATACTTTACAAAATGCACAAACAATCGTTACATTTTTACCCTACTTAATAACTAAAAATTATATTTCTTGCATCAGTTAAAATAAAATCAATTTAATATAAGAGATATTCATAAAATAATGATAAAATAATACATATTACAGTCTTTTCATCTCGTCATTTTTAATTAATACCACTTAAGATTATCAAATAAGTAAAACTATAATATTTGAACTATATTTGTATTCATATTTTCCACTATATAGTTTGGAAGCCTTGGTTCAGGTATACTGTTTATAATTATCAATATTGAGATAAATGGATGAAAACAAAAACAAAATCATATTCATACAGCAATACTAAACAAAAAAACTAACAATACATCAAACGTAATGCATGAAAAAGCAATTAATCAAATAGTCCAGGTTAATTTATTCTCACATAGTTATTTTGGTTAACTTCGCTTATTTCTAATTCATTTTGTATTTGCTGCTATTTTATAATTAACGGAACTATCGCTTTCAAAACGTAAATTTATTTATAATTTGCTCTAATCCTATAATTATATATTATTGAGTGTGTACTGTTATAGTAATATGGTTATTTGTTGAGTCCCAGGGATGGAATTCTTGTCACAGTGGAATAATGTCTGTTGATGTCGTTGTGGAGTGTTAGTCTATGAAGATTTAACAATATATTTATTAACTTTTTAAAGACGAATTCTAAATACATACTAGAAATATAAGATAACTATGTTATTGGAAGTTGGGAGTTATGATTTTGAGTGTAGGCCTATATCTATAACCCCAGGATTATGCATTCCCGTGGGAACGGTTCGTTGATCAGAGTCGGTCCGTGATGCAATTCACTCTGCTTCTTCTGGTGATAACTCTTATCTGCAGGTGCATATGCGAAATGCATATCGTATTGGAATATCCAGTATAGTTAAAATATAATTATATTGGTTGGGCATGACATATTGACTAAATACGTGTATATTCTTTGGTGCTGCTGAAAAATACTTAATCAGAGGTTTGTCGGAACACATTTTTTTTTCTAAAAAAGAAAATCAATTAAACACTTATTTTTGTATACCTCTTATAATTTTGTCTTATCATTTGCATGTCAATAAAAATAGTGGTAAAACGCATACAAAAATACAATAATAATGAAATAAAATAGAAAAAATTAAACTAAAATAAACGAACAATAAACAAGGAGTTAAATATACTCAAAAATATAGCTCCTATCAAATATTGAATGCTCATATTATTACTGCGAACATTCTAAAGCTACTCGTTTTGTGAACTTTATTTGTGTAAAATTAATAATAGATATCCATAATTAATTGGTAAAGTTGTACAAAAATCGATTTTTTTTTTTTTTTTT
>JAFMTC010000910.1:94225-111863 GCA_018845635.1 Nicrophorus orbicollis | reverse complement strand
TTGAGGGCCTTCCGCCCTATCTTCTCGGGAAAAGAAAACTCAGGAGCGTTCACGTAAACACGTCCGTTCTCTACGAAGGTTGAGACAAGACCCACAAAAATCGATTTGGAAATACGGAATTCAACTGTGGAGGAATTGAAAGATCATCAAATATTGAAAAATAATTCCAATATATATACAAAAGTACGTATTAGAAGAATCGCATGGCACATCACCAATATAAAAAAGGAAATAATATCAAAAATACTGTTACAAAGGGTTATTGGCCATAAGCATTTTTACCCAATTAATGATATCTACCGTTGCTGCAAGTACAATAAATCTCTGACCAAACTGAGAAAAACATTTTTTAATTAGACTTTATTCATCAACATATTCTTCTTTAAGAGTGGTACACTAAAACATCTTTTTACGCTGTTGTAGCAGTGTACTAGATCTATACAGAGCTGTTGAATCATATAATGATAATTTTTGTCGTAAATAATTTTCTTTAATTTATTTTTTAATACTTTATACAGCAAACTTATCCAGGTTCTTTAAATTCTGAATCTCCTGGACTTATTACGACATATTGTGCTACTATCCTACAATATATTATAAACTATTGCCAATTTCTTGAAAAAAATATTCTATTTTATTTTCAAATAAAAAACCGAATATATTTTTTGTCTTTTACATATGATCGTTAATAAGTTAATTTTGTTGAAAATATATTTTCTATTATATATATAATATTGTTTTTATTCAATTTGAAAAAAAAATGAAAAGAAGAAATTACACAATGGAAAAGACAGCATCTGCTGGCATAGCTTAGATACATGAGATGCGATATGCGGATGCTTTTCCAATGTTACCAATATTTCCAATAAACGCGAACAAACAGTTTCAGATGTTATTTACAATTTTATTTTCCTGCAGGTGTGCACCCACAATAAATAGAAACATTCAATTTCCTATTGTAAATGTATTTTAGTTTTTCTTATTTTTTTCTTTCTTTCTGAAATACAGATACATATTTAATAACTACATCTACTGCATACTTCCTATTTACCACATCTAAGACAAATATCTATAAAGAATCGATTCTACTTACATTTATAACATATAATGTGGAACATTTTGTAAGAAAAAAGAAAATCAGATCATACTAATATTATTCCTTTTCTCGATAGATACCTCTCACATTTCCTTAAATGTATTTCAAATGATTTCAATTTACCTGCTGTTTGTCCCTTTATTTTGTATCCCTCGAAATTCAATAACTCTTCCTAAATATAAGTATCCTAGATGCACCCTTTACCTGTCGTTCCTCTAATTAGGTTCTTTCTTTCAGAAGCTGCATTTTTTTTTATCTAATTTCATACATTATTGTTTATTTAGTTTATTTAATTATTTGTATATAGTTAACTATTTATATTCCTTTTTTACATAACATTATGTATTTTGCTTTTTCTTAATTACCTTATTTCAGTTTTTATTATTTATATTAGGAATATTTTGTTATTTTTATCAGGCCAATAAATTATAAAAAACTATGTTTGTTTAGAATGATAGTGAAAACAGATCTATGAACCCTGAGTGAAATGAAAGTAATGCCCTAAGTGCATTCCATATCAGCAGCATGGTTAACTACTACTTAAGCTACTACTTAAACTCAAGGACCCGATACTTCCCATAGATTTAATAAGTTCTTAGTTATTATAAGTTCATTTACACATATGATTAACATTTAGTTCCTAAGAATGGAATTCGAATGAGTTAAATCTACATAGCCATGTAATAAAAGTGTCTTATGGATAAAAAAGATAGATTTAATGCTAATATCCAAAACACACTACAAGAATAGGAGTTGTATTCCTAACTATACTATATACAATAGGCATCTAAGTAGCACAGCCCATGGGGGGATAACGATTATAATACACCCAAAGAAAAATAACTTATGTAAATGGTAGTTAAACATAGTTTTTATTATCTTTCAACAGAGGAAACAGACAGAAGAAAGATTTCAGATGTCATAGATTTTTGCATAACTAAAGGCATCTTCAAAAACTGTCTCTACATAGAATCTTGTCTGAACTTATCGTCGCACTATTCTACAATCATCTGAGTGCATACTAAAAGCGCACACTATCATCATTACAATACAATATACTGTCGTGTCCCGGGATTAAAAATCTCTGGACACCATGGATTATCTCGTAGTTACGTTGTTGTGGAGCCTTGAGGGGTTTATGAATATCAAATACGAATATTCTAAGTAGTTCTATTGTACAGTTGAGTGTTTTTATGGAGAAGTCAACTATATAAGTATTGATCTCCTGTTTATTAACTAAGAGTTACATTCTTCTCTTTAGTTACTGGTTAGCTCCCCCAGCTAAGACTGTTCTTCGAAGACTCTCTTTCAAAGACGTTCGTTCGAATACTAAATTATATTGCACAAAAATCTATCCATTTCAAAAAGGGGCTGAGTGGGGAACGGATATGCATTTTAAGTGCATGGTGTTAATAGTTTATCTTAGTTTTATGGCCCACCCAAATATGAGGTGTGCCGAACAGTGTCTGCTGTGTGGTGACAAAAACCACGCTGTTGAAAACATTCCACAAGCCAGACTAAATAATCACGTATAAGTATCCGTTTGTACATTTGATGGATACGTAACATATGTGTTTAATTGTTAAGAAGGATGTAGGGCTGTGAGATATTCATATCAATAATATAATAAACAGTAATAAAGTGGTAGGACACGACAATATTACAGACTGGGAATACTACATGACTATAATAGACGAGTCATCCTGAAAAATATAAAATCGAGAAAAATACTAAAATAAATAGAACTACCACCAGGGTGTGTTCAACTATCAACTACTATATTCAGCACTATTTACTGTCTGAAAATGTACAATGGAAGTTATTTCCAAAATCTCAATTTATAGCTAAACCTAAAAAACACCCAAAAGTAGTTATATCATATATTTGAAAAGCGACTACTTAAATTCAAGAACCCGATACTTCCGATAGATTTAATAAATTTCATTATTTGCCACATATTGGGTTGTATTTTGACTGACATTTTTGCACCCAAATTCATATAATACAATATTCTAATCTATGAGCTATCTGAATAATTATAAATTTCTATTCATAGCACTTTGGGCAAAGGTGTTTTCAGTAAATTTATTGACACGGAAATATTCATAATTAATAAAAGAATCAAACTTTTTTTGCGGAGGAGTATAAACTTTCAAAAGGGACCACGCCTTTTAGCAGAACAGTGCCACGATTCTGCTCCAGTCGTGATGTATTTTAAGCATTCAAGTATGTAAACATAATTATAGAATGTACAAAATACAGCTATGTACAGTGGGCGGTTAGGAGTAAAAAAATTCAAACTGAGAGTAGTTCCTTACATGTCATTGTAATTAGCATACTCATATGAATCTTGATTTCTACGTCATTATGAAGTTCATAATACTTCAATGAAAGCTTCTTAATAAAATAGAAACTAATCAAAATATACTGACTAATATTATTCACTATAATTAGATTAAAGTTTTCAAACTGAAATTTTAGTAATAAATGACTAAATAAAGTTATATGTTCACTACTATAATGTTCTTTTATATTTTTTTTCAATGAAAAAACATTATATTTCAAACAATGATGTATCTTTATGGACAACTCTCTTGTATAATAAAAAAAATCAATTTAGACATTAAAAGATTTAAAATTGAAATATTTAAGACTTCAGTAATAATTTAAATAGAAACGTAAGCAATGTGAATTATCATGATAATAAAATATTTTTAACACAATATAACTTTATTCATGTAACATTTAAAATTCCCAACAAAAAAATGGAATCGAACATCGAAATAATAACGTTAAATTTTCAAACAGCAAATGCAAATAAAGGATGCACCAGATCCGAGCAAATAAAATGCTTTAATTTAAACAAATAGATACAATTATTTCACGTTACATCTGCACTCGCAAATTTTTATACATTTTTTGTTTGGTCCTGGTCACAATTAAATATGCTGCAGTGATGTAATATACGCTTGTACATTTAATGGCCGGAGAATCTGCTACAATTTATTTATTTTTATTATTCTGCATTTTTTTTTTATATTTGCAACGTCAGTTCGTCCACTCTGTTGCATTCCGAATTAAAATCGGATTTTGATTTATGTATTCCGCCGGAAAATGAATGCAATTTTAATTATTAATATTGAAACAATGGGTTCCTGCCCAGTTCTTTTTTATTTATTTTTTGTGGCTCAGCGCGAAATTGCGAGGGCGGATATTCGAGTTCGGCACTAAATAGTGCAGTCAAAACCAGTGCGCATGGAAAAAAAGTATGTGTATGTATAATAACGCAACGTAATAATGAATGTATCTGGTGTGTATTTCTGTATACGTATGCACGTTTGTGTGCTTTTTTATTGCTCCGAAATTAGTTTCAATAATTTACATTAACTAGCTGTTGAATTTAGGTTTGGGCGAGATTAATGGCGTAATAAAAAATAATTACAAATTACGAACGCATCGGGAATGTATTGCTCTCTCTATGTGTGTATATGGGAGAATGCGACCCGAGAACATTGAATCGCAATCCTGCTCTGTATATCATAAACCTTCTATTTTTTATTTTACATTTTTGTTGTATTTTTTACATAATTGATTTACGTTCATAATATATTATGTTTGTATGACCGTAAATATATAATTACATGGTCAATTCAGAGTAAATCGCTTATAGAAAATTGATCATTGTTTATGCTATAATAACTATGATCTAATTATTTGATCAGTTTGTAATATTACATTAATATTAAGTTTTTTTTATTTGTTTTATGTACAATTATATTATAGGTATAAAATATATGATTAAATAAATTAAATATTGGGCGCGGTAATGGAAAGACTGTGGTCAATAAACTTTTGTAAACAGATGTACATTTTTTAGTTTTGTTTGATTATTACTGTATAAATATATCGTTTTATGTATTTTTCATATGTTCAAATGTAGATAGAAATCTTGTTAGAATTATTTAAAAGCAATCAAATGTAATTCAATTTAGTTAACAACAGAACTGCAATGCCACGCCATCGCCAATTTTGTTTTAAAATTACTTCATGACATATTTGATAACTTTATTATTATAATAATAGAAAGATACAATTAATTTTTGTTTTAAGTACTAAGAATCATAATTATTTTATTTCATGGCTATTTATTGTATATACCAATAATTGACTAGTATTTCTCAATGATCAAATTTATCCTAGAATGTATTTTCCATACCCAAAATTGTTGTTTTGAAAGATTTATCAATGTTTTGTATTAAAGTAATATTATGAAGTAAGTGAGGTACTTCACGCATTGCGCATTTTCATTACTAATTGCTTAATGAAATAGGAGTAGTAACACAACCTCTAAGTAACTATGTCGTACTAAAACTTATCATATTTGTCATTATATAGTAGTTATAGTTTCATAAGATGGAATTCCATTTGTTCCTAAAATCTTTTGGAGAATTTTTTGTTTTCTACGGATCAATAAATATATTAAATAATCACTCAAGCGATAAAAAGTGAGAACATTCTTGATTTATTAGACCATTTCGTGCTATAATACACAGCATTATTTCTTACATATACATGGTATATCAGTATTTATTAGTTTAAGATTAAATCAAATATTTTATTTTTACCAATTTCATTTCAGCTTTTTGCTTTTTTAATATTTTATTAATTAACTATTTAATAGAAAAAATATATGTATAGTAAAACACTTAAATCTGATTTTGCAATTTGTTGAATTTTTTAATGCAATTTTACAATCATAGTCATATTTATATGCAGTATTTCTTAAATAAAGTTTACTAATATTATTTATGAATATAACATGACATTACATTTAAACATATATTATTATTAATTAGTTTAATTAATTTAATTAATAATAAGAAAAATAAATCACAATTACTACTGCAAAGAGATATAGACCCTACGCTTTTTCTGCCTTGAAAATAAAATTGATCATTTAATTTACTAACTTCTTTTATTAAGTATAGTGTAGTGATACACATGGATCTGAATATTTCCAATTATTCCAAAACTTGAGCTTTATTCGAAAATGTTAGAATAGCATTATAAGTCTTCTTACGGCAATCAGGATTACATCGAAATCTTGATAACCATAATCACAACTGTATCGAAATCCCTAAAACCATAATACTGATATTAAAAAAACGCGACAATATTAAAATCCTAATGGAATCGAAATACCGAACATTTTAGAGAATTTTTAATATTGAACCTGAACAATGTTGGTCAGGTTTCATACTCATTTAGAGGTTCTATTATTCAGGTTTCATTTTCTTTGCTAAATTCATATATGTATCCTTAAATTCATCGAACCACATTTTAGCCTTCTTAACATTCTTCTCAATGTCCAAATAACTTGAATCAATCAAACCCTCCAACTTGATAACTTCTTTGGGCAATTTTTAGATCTTAGAGTAATACATTTAATACACATATAACAATTTAATTTTTACTCAACTTATATCTTTCTTCTCTCAACTATAATATCATCAATCAAATCTATATCTATAAATGAATGTAAAAATGCTAAATAACCTTTGTTGATTCTTATTTTCTTTTTTATTATGAAAATAATAAGTATTTTAATTAGCAACAAATGCGACCTAATGGCTTCAACATAAGTCTTACTGCGAACGTAGTTCTTTATACCTATTAATATATTTATAAAATAGATTAATAATAATATTTATTGCAATAGTCAAAAACATACAAAAACATATTTATACAATAATATCGATAAAGAAACCAATGTTAATTAAATATTACAAATTTTAATAAGGACTATTGACCACAGTTTGTAGCCAGTAAAAAAAACGCAGTAGTGAAATAAACATTTATAATAATACGTATTGTAGCCCAAATAGCAATCCATTTTTGATTGATATAAAAATTCCAAAATTTTCATATATTTTATTTGAATTTAGATGTAATTGGAGTTTTCCAATCAATTTTAATAATTATTGATTTTAATACAATTAAGAATAATCAATACGTGCATATAAAAATAAAGATTACCATTAAACAATGTAAAGTTAAAATAATTATTTTTGTTAGAAAGTTGTAAAGATAAAAATAGATAATGTAAATAATAATTTGGTTTTGATTATTGTTCTTTATCATAATTAATCTTAGTCCTAATTATTATTTACATTATTTATTTTTATCTTCACTCTTCTACAAATTTATCATTTGATAGTCAAAGGCTTATTGGTGAAGAAGCCAGATATATTGATATATTTGACTAGGCCTAAAGGGCTAATTGACCGTTCATATTTACTTATATTGTTAATAAAATATAATTTCTTCTTAACAATAAAAGGAAATGGCATCCGATTATTTTAAATCCTATAACTTGATTCAGCGACGTTGGATCTTGTGAGTATTTGATGAATAAAAGATTGAAAGTAAGGGGGTAAATTTAAACATTTTAGTATTTTTTTTTAAATTTTATTTGTTTTTAGTTTGTGCTTCATTTCATCAGTGTTCAGTTTAGTACGTTATCAGTATTAAATATTTACAGATTTTAAATTTTAAATATTGGCTTTCTGTTCTTCCATATTATATCATATTCATTTTTCTTTTAAATATTAATTCCACATAATAATGTTCAATTAGGAAAAGCAGTTGAGGCAATTAGACAGGTGAATTGAAGGTGCCCATAAGTAAATATGATTGCAGGGAGGAACCGATAATGACATATATCATCAAAATTAAACTGATACATTTATATCAAAGAGTGCGAAGACGTCTTGACCATCTCGAAATGTTGGCAAACGCCTGCCAATTACTGATCAAGTTGAGGGGTCAAATGACTAGGATGTGGGCATAGAACAGGATTATAATATGACTTCGGCAATCAGCAGGACTTTGAGGTGGTATAGAAATGGATAATGGAGATGGCCAGATTGATGCTAAACCTTTGGTCTAAGTATGATGCATTATTTCAACGCTTAAAGACTATTTATAAATAAATCTTCATTTTTCACAAATCGACCTATATTTTTTTAATATAACTATTGTAAATAATATATATTCGTAAATAATAAACAGACAAAATTATGAATGAATAAACTCTAATAAATGTATAAAAACTAGTTAATGGTTACTGTAAATTTTATTTTTTATACAATAAAATGATAATAATTAAACAAACAAAAAACAACTCTTAGAAAGGTGTATTCTGCAGTTATATCGTCAGCGATTTTTGTAATCTAATTACAAATTTTTAAATATATTAAAGGCATCTATATAGATTCATTTGTGTAGAAACATGGTTAAAAAGTGTGCTTATAGAGTATGTAGCGGAATGTACAAGACTTACATATATTTGAAGTATAACATATACAGGCATTATTACTACAAGCGAGCTGAATATGTTGGTCGACCTCCCACCTCCGTTAAACAACATTATCATAATAGTTGTGAGCTGTGCATAAACTTGGAGTTTACAGGAAAGTGCTAAGCTGTTTATCCCTCAACAGCTTATATTATTACTTTATCATATCCATTTTTATTTTACTTAATAAAAAAGTATGTTACAATTCCTTATATTGTTATATTATACTTCTCATAATGAACTAATATTATATAAACTGTAGAGCAATAATATTGTGACAAGATTAACAATAACATACCTCGATTTACATACATAGGATTGCATGAATTTTGTTGAAAATACTTTATTAATATACATGTTTCCATTACTATGATGTTGCTTAATTTAAAAAAAAAAGCAGAAGAATTATATATTTATAAAAAAAAATAGTCCTTTTGTTATACAAATATAAGTGAATTGGAGGAAGTTTTATGTGATTATGATAACAGGGAGGAATCGAGAGCGACAAACATCATCGAAATCAAACTGATCCGTCTGTATGGAAGAGTGAGAAGATTCCCGATAACATATACAGTGGTAGTAACATTATTAAAGACACATCATCATCTCGAAATTTTTGTATAGGTCAAGCGTGTTATCCTAGAAAATATGGCGAAATATTCAATTTGTATGGTATTTATAAACAGATTTTGTTCTTGATAATATTTAACAAACAGTTTGTTATTAAAAAAAAGATATATCGATTATTAAGAGTTCACATAGGATTCCGTAGTTATTAACAGTCTAAAATCAAGAAAATACAGCATCGTTTTTGTATTACGTATTTAAAATCGATGGAATCGAATAATTGTATGTTTAAAGCGCGGTATATTTACTTGCAAAAGTCAACAAAGACATCAAAGGATAAATTAATGAGTCTGTATATATTTAATTAATTAATTGCACATTGATTAATAATTACGATTTGGATGGTTGCATTTTTTGCTGAACATTAATATTTTTAATTTAATTTATGGAATTTTTTTGTATTAATTATGGCATTCCTTTTGCAATATTTTTCTCACATTGTAATTAAGTTTTGCACTTTGCGTGACCCAGTATTATTTCACCTTTTGAGGGCTGCAGCTCCTTGGCTCTAGTTTACGCTTGCAATTAGCAAACCTTCTGGGGCCGAAGCTCGTGCAGGTCGGTTTTTGTTTGCTGTGAATTAAATCCACACAGTTGGCATAACATCTGAGGGCTTGAGTCAATATTAGTACAGTATCGGTAATTTGACGGCATATAAAAATACAGGGAGACGGAAGTAAGGACAAAGAGCACGTGCAGTGTCGCGAAGACTGGAAATCGAGACGAAAAAACTCCTTGTTTGCTTCTTTTGTAGATGGGATGACAAATTTTAATCAATTCCTATTTTGGACCATTTTATCTAGATAAGGAATGTATCTTTGTTTATGTAATATCAGTATATTTTTCAATTGGAGGTAGACAAACTTTTTGATTGTCATTCCTTGAAAGTCCTCATTCATGCTCACAAGAACTTGACACAATTAATTCTTAAAAATACTACCAAATTATATTTTCCCAAAGTAAAAAAAAAATAACTAAAACTAAGTTATATTTACAAAGGAAATGCCTATTATATATTAGTGCTGTTATACACGTTTAGGAAAACTGAACATTTTTTTGTGGTCTTTATTGTATTTTTTGGGATTTGGCAAATCTTGTAATGATATCTGTAATAGATTTGTTATTAAAATCATGATATAGTTTACTATTATGAACGAATAGCTGTCGCAGCACCACCGATGAATATTATTACTCTATATTGAAGAACTTTCTTATATAAGATAAGCTTGTTGTAGGTTAATAGTTCTGAATTACAAACAATAGATTTGTCTACAATTGATGTTGAATTCATCAAAAAGCTTCATTTACCAAAATATTATGCTGTAATGGTACATGCTAATGTAGTGCCATTGATGAATATCACTTTATGTGTAATACTCTTGTATGTGAAGATAACATATATATATCGATTTAGATTAAATTTAATTGGCTAATATTTTTGTCCAGAAAACAAGTTCGGCTGATTGTAATTTTCTATGGAACTTTTAATAAAGTCTCCTATTGATATGACCGATTCTAGTACAATACAAATAATTAAAATGTCTCTGTATATGTTTTTCTTATTTTGACATAAATACGTTCTTGTAAATATCTATACTCTTAAAATAAATATTATTGTTTTCGTAAATAAAATATATAATTGGTATACGACAATACACAACAATGATATACATGGTATAATTGGATTTGAATAGTTGCCATGTATTAAACTGTTTGTTGATTGATTATTGCTAATGCAGTCCCTTGATACGTGGGTATGAATGAAACCGCAGAAACCAACTTAACAACGATCCCCATTTGCAGACGTATTGAGCTGCAAAATACTGATACCAAAACCGATGACCGGGCGGGGCAAACAAGAAATTATTTATGCCATCGACTATATCCTTAGAGCCGCGATTCCGAACTTCATTACTTTACAATTTATCCCGGGTCGCCGTTTGTTTATTTTCAATCATTTCGGTTGGGGAAGTTTTCTATCTAGAAAGTTGGAAAGTTCAATGGCTCTCCGTTTCCAGTTATGTTATTAGTTCCACTTTCGTCTCATTAAATCTACAGACATTAGATCTGCGCCCAAAGCTATTGTACTTCTTGGAAATTACGTTTCGCTAAGTTTAAGCCACTTGCCCAAACAATGTCGCATTATTTGCGGCGAACCTTGAATAAAAAAAAATACAGACACAAAACGGGATGATGTAATAAGAGAAACGCGTAGAAGAAAAAGCGAACTTTTGCATCGATTTTCAAACAGTTTAAACCGAGATCATAAAAAGGAAGACCCTTCCATCTTCTTTCATTTATTCCTTTCCTCTCTGCCACTTCTCCTTTTCATTACTGGCTTTCTTATTTCTTTCACTCTCTCTACTTTTTTCTTTTTATTATTAATTCGCCTTATTAAAATTGCCTTCACCCGAGCCGCACATCTGAAAGAAAACCCGAGGTGTCGTCGGCTTTTCGCTTTTAATTAAACCGGAGAAACTCAATTATTGTTTTAAGATGGAAATTACTACTTCACTCACGATATCATTCGATGCGTATTACATTCTAATTTGAAACGTCTAGTAAGAATTACTCTCCTCAATTATTGTTTTATCAATATCCAAAGAATGATGTTGTAATTACTTTTCTTTTTTGTATTAATATTATATGGCGTCAGCAAAAGGGGCGATCGTTATGTGTTGTGAGGATGAGGGAGGCCTATATTTCAGCATCACAGGAAATTGGGCAGATGTTCGGGGAAAATAGATGAGGCTTTGAAATAAAAGCTGGAACGCAAAATCCTCATTAATTATTTTCGTATAGTAAATGACGCTTGGTCGATTGTGTACACCTAAAGACAATAACATGGTAACAATGGAGGTCATAGTAAAAAAAACAACTATAGACAAAAAGAGTGCAAAAGAGAAATATATTTTACCTACAGTGAACCGGCGCATCCTCCATAATATATATTTTATTCGGTACTTTTTTCCATTGTATCTCTATTATACGTATTTGCTAATTAAAATAATTAAAGAGAAGTAATTAATATAATATTATAAAAATATTATTATCATTGAATTACTTATTTTTCAATAAATGTATCTAATTAACCAACATCGTATATTCTATATTTTTACTTCTTTTAATCAGTCAACGTTCAATAATTTATTAATTCTATGAAATTAAAATTTAGTATATTTAATTTAAACTGAATGAGGCTACATTCTTTATTAATTGATATAAATATAATTACTGTTATTCATCTAATACGGTTCTTTAGATAGTAAAACTTAATTATATATATTATTTGATATATATATATATTCGTAAACAATTCTATAACGTTATATTATTCAATAACTAAAATTACAACCAATTAGTAAATAATCTCATTTTAGTCTGTAGAATAAAATTAACATTATTGATATATATTAATGAAGACATATAAATATTGTTCATGTACATATATGATATTAACTTATTTATATATGTGCAATTAAAAATGCACTGTAAATAAATCGAAGTAAATAACTATACTAAGTGTTTCAATTATGTGTTATGAAACTTAACCAGACCGCTGAAAGTTTATTTCCCAACTAACTTTATACTGCTGGGAATTCATTTCTCCAAACAACCGTGTGTATCAAGTACATATACATATATTTGATTATAGAAGTAAGCAGATTAGTGGTAATGTTCGAACTTTAAATAATTTCTTGTATTACAATGAAATATTTTATTTAACTAAATTATATATTGAAAATTATTGAAATAAAATCGTATAATAATTGAAAAAATCATGACTGGTTCTCTTACTGCAAAATAGTTTTCGGAATAAATTGTTTTTCAGAATATTGTTTTAAGTAATTATTTGATGATATTGTACATTTTAAATGGGCGGAAAGACTGCAGTTGAGATTCTCTTATATCTGAGAATCATACAACACAGGATTTTCTGTTTCTTAAAATAATACTCATTAAGGGATTAGTTGTCAATGGGCAAGTGTTCCAACATACCAAAAAATATAATTAATATTTGCTAATGTAAATATATTTAGAATAAAATAGATATGAGGTTTTATAATATTATTAACTCCTATAAGATAAAACCTCCAGATAAAGTAGACCATTAAGGAATATTTTTTCTGTCTAGAATTTTCATTTTTTACCTGTATCAGCTGTTTAAAAGTTTATATTATTTGCTTATATTGTTTAATTAAAAACTTATATGATAAAATATTATTAATTTTAATTGAAAACCATAAAACCATCTTAATATTTTAAGGCTTGTAATAGACCATCTAGAAGCTAGTAATCGATCATTCTTAACAGTAGTAGTGCATCATCATTAATTATTTTTTATCCATACATTTAACTTGGCTAAATTAATTAAGCATGTGGTAAATGAAATAAAATAGGACATTGAGCTATGTTAAACTATTTATTTATGGTCTATAGTAGAAAAAACATCATATTTTATTTTACTTTTCTTTGTATTTTTCAGTTATATAAGTTTATATCATGGTTGTCAAATTAATTTCTTCATTAGCTCGTCTATGTGGTCTATTATTGAAAAATGTTTTTTTTGTAGAGGAGAGAAGAGATTGGGATTTTTACCAATAATAGCGCTCCTTCAATACCGTTTCAGAGAAGATTTTATATCCAAAATTATATTATTATGCTAGATTATTATTCTAAGAATGTAAATATATAAAAACAATTAAATAAATATTGTGTGGTTAATATTTAAATTTCAAATTAATTAGAAAAAGCACTACAAAGTAAATCTTACGACATGCTTCACATAAATATAAATAATTTATTAAATTAATGAACAGCACGTGTTTGAATATCATAGCTTGCTTGCTAGATGTCACTACTTAAATATACATTCAAATTAACCGACCAACAAGTAACAAATTTTAATTTTAGCAACTATCCAGAGGTTTATTACTAACATTGTTAAATGTTAAATATTATCAAAATATCAAATAATTAATAATTAATTTACCTCCGTAATTATTACATATATCAATATAAGTTAATATTGAAAGTAACAATAATACAACTCGATCAAGGGAATAACTAGAACCACCGCAGCAACAACAAGTCAAACAACAGTAAGTGAACCATGGAGGACAACCCTCAAAAGTGTCATTCACCGCCCACCCCAGCCCAAAGCAGGCTCCGTCGTCATCCTCAGCCTATTATCGCTGAAGTGCCTCATGCGCATATGCAGAATTAAGGCTGATCAAAGCGGTGAGCAAACCCAAACCAGGACCCAGACCGCCTTTGGAGAATCTGCCTTCACCGCATCAGCACCTGCAGCCGGCTCCAAAAACCAGGAAACATACCAACGTTCAACGCCCCAGAAACTCCGCTAGACACCTAGTAGAAAAGCTACAATAAAAACCGGTAGAGTGCACAAACCCAACAACCCTGAGAGGCAACCCTCGACAAAAAAGCCAACGTACTCCTCCGTAACAAAATCAGGTAACATGTACTCTCTTTTTTTTTCTTTTTTTATATATACAATAACAACCGTGTACAACAACCTCAAAATAAAGACATCTTTTAAACCGAAACCGTAACAATAATAAATTGGTGATAAGTTTAAAACAATTGTTATAAACACGTAGGTACAATTAATGACTAATAGGCGAATAAAAAAAAAACAATTAATCCCTGAATAATTCTGAATAATTAGATAATTATTAATTAAGTGAAGAAATATTCTGCAGATTCTTTTAAACTACAATTTATCCCCACTAAACACATTTAGAAGTTGCAACAGTTTCAATGTAAACGTCGTGTTTCTACAGTTGTATCAAATAAAAACTCGAGCTCGCAAGTCATTTTCATTTTATTATAGCGTTTATTATGCAAAGGGAAATTAGCGTGTCTCTTTCCACGTCGAACAACGGAATTGAGATGAGGAGTGGAGAAGGATCCATCTAGTTCGAATTTGTTTTAAGCTTCGCTTCGTGCCGCCGCATATCATTAAGTTGTAACCAGTGTTTTACAATACGTCCGGGGAGGAACTTGCCGCTGGGGAAGAAGTAGAATAAGGTGGTGGAAGAGGAGGAGGAGGAAGCCTGCGAGTTGGAAGCATGGTAGATGGAGGAGCAAAACTTTTGAACGCATTATTCTTGGAATTGTTATGGATATAGTGACAAGTAACGGAAAATTGAGTGCTCCCGTTGACGAGAAATTAAATTTAGCGCAAGACAAACAAACTGCAGTAGTCAAACAGGAAGATACTTCACGCTGTTTGCGCACTGTATATTTATTATAATGATAATGACGAAACAAATAATCTCTTCACTTGTAGAATAGTGGCACTCCAAAGTTATATAATATCTGCAATAAAGTTATTTATTAAAAACACCATTGTTTTATTTATTTTAAATCATATAGTGCCATCTATATGCTAAGCGCCCTTTGCATATTCCTAAGTACCACCTTGGTAATATTTTGCTTTGTATATTGTGTTGCCGTGATCGTTGCTCAATTTTCAATTTATTATATATATATTATCTATACCATTGTTGCTTTGATTTAGTCTGTATAACTGATTTCCTCCATAATTCCACCGACACAATGTTTTTTTTCGTTGCTTCCTTGTGTGTGAAATCCTAGTGCATCCATTGGTGTTGTTCTTAATTCGCGTATTTAGCAGTCAAGGACTGCATTGGTTACCCCGTGATGAGGGATAACTCAGCAGAGGGAGAATCTAAAAAACTTCCCTTGATAGCTGACATATCAGCGAACTTATCACAACTATAGAGAGAAAATTATAGAAAAAGCAACGGACACGGAATCGATCAAAAAAATCCGAATAAGTAAGGATCTGATAAGTAGGATTCTGCTTATTTTGGTCTCTAATAAATATGTTAATAAGCAAGGTAAAACTGATCTAATAAACTCGCAAATACGACATTTAATTACAGAAATAGTGAGAAACAACTGAAAAGACTCCATTCTTTTTTTTTCAAATAATGATGTAGGTCCATTTAGAATTATTATAGAATCTCTAGAAGACAATACCACAATGATTTGGCCTATGACGATGGGTAATCGATTAAAGAAAGAAAAAATTAGCAATATTAGCAATAATACTTTGTTATTAAAGAGCAGAGGCCGCAATAGGGTAGCGCTAACGCATTTCTAACATCGACGTTCCCCAAAAACAAAAATTTAAAAGTTTATATGCCATTTCACTTGGTATCGTTAAAAATATAGAAAGAGGATTCACTGACACCTAATTGATGGAAGAGATGAAATGTACGAACGGAATCAAAATTGTTAAAATTGAACGCATTAACCGAAAATCCGCTAATCAAGATGGAAGCCCCATGTATATACCCACCAACTCTATTATATGTACATTCAATGGCAAATGAATGCCCAAAGAAGTATTTCTTTTTTACAACAAAAGAACAGTTGAGAGGTATGTTCCCAGAGTCATCCAATGTTTTGGATGCCTGAGATACGGCCATACGAAGGCAATTTGTAAGAGCTCCCAAATCAGATGTCCGGCTTGCGTGAAAGATCAAGCTTTGGATCAGTGCCCAAATTGAGAATCACCAATATGTCTGCATTGTGAATGAGGTCACATGTCATATGAATAAGACTGAAGACTATCTGACAGAAGGTGCCCAGAATATATCCGACAAAAGGCAATTAAGGAGAAAATGGTTAATTACCAATGCTCTTTCTACGAGGTAGATAAATTCACAAAAAGCCAGACTAACAAGATAGATAGCAATACAGACATTCCTTTCCACAAACTCTCAGTAGACAAGACTCCATGCCGAGTGACGTACCACAAAACTTTAAACAGTCTTTTGCTCAAGCAGCCGGACTTTAAACAGTTTTTGCTCAAGCAGCCGGCTCTCATTTCCCTCCACGATCCACCGGTCAATCAATATTGTCAACTCGCAGTATTGCATGGGATCACTCTTACAGCTCTTTCAGACAAACCTAACCCGAGGCTCATAAGAGGAAAATGGAGGACAACCACCTTATTCCACCTATAAAACCCAAACAAAAATAGAGAAGAAAATTGAGCTCGCCCATGATACTTGCATATAAACCAATAGAATCAGATGAACAACATATATTGAATTTAAACCACAAATCCATTATAGCAACACAGAACTGGAGAGCGAGGGTACTTAGCTGGAATGCTAGGTCGCTAGAAAGATTCCAGGCGCATGGAAAGAATCATTTCTCATTCCCGTTCGGAAGAAGGATGCCCCGATTCGGGATCCGCACAGCTATATGCTCATATCCCTTCTGTCTTGCTTAAGAAAGACATTTGAGTTCTTAATTAAAAATAGATTGGATCAATGGTGCTAGAACAGTAATATATTCGATGTTGCAGGTTTCCGCAAGGATCGAAGTACGTTGGGCAATGTCTATGGTCCGGCAGCAGAGATCTATCGAACACTGTTCATCTTCCTGGACATCAAGGTAGCCTACGATAACGTAACGTCGAATCTGTTAGGCCGAGAACTTTTCAATATTTTTAATCATAAGATCGTCGAGGAGACAGAGGACAGCATCAGACTCAT